>SRPO01000067.1:0-89961 GCA_018360065.1 Claviceps pazoutovae
CGACACAACTTGTGCCCACGCGAGCACACGTGGTGGAAGGCGCTGACGCCTGAGACCACACCGAAAACAACTGCCGTTGGCGACTGAGATGTAGGATATTCTTTGGGGAAAACTGGCTTGTATTTAGAAGAACCCGGGATTAGCCCTGCACGCCCTAGTATACCCAAAACTGGGACGCAGTGGCGTAAAATACTCAACAACAACAACAACTCTACGTCGTAGCGGAGCATGTCTCTGCCAATCAGTCTGTCTGGAATGAACCAGGCCAAAACGCCCCAACCAAGAGTCAAGACTCAAGACCCAGAAAAGAAAGAGGCACTGGACACCGGAGGCAATGACAGCCAGGAAAGACTGCCATGTCGGGAGGTGCTCTCGCACGTGCAAGTAGGAGCTATGAGTGATTACTGATGCAGTCTGCGTTGTGCGACGTGAGGCTGCGGGATAGATATGATTCGAGGGATGCGGCCGAATGTGATTGGCCCGCCTTAATTGCCATGATGCGGGGACCTGGTATGTACCTACAATGTAGCTCTCATCCGAAGTACATACATATGTACATTGTGTGTAAGTACATACGTACCACAGGAACTCCTTGAGTCCGTACGGAGTAGATACGCCGAAGTCCCTGTGACAGATCTTGAGCGCGTGGCGTGTGGACGCATGTGAAAGAGACGAGGCACAGTGAAGAATCGGCCCGTGTGTACGACTTTTTGAAACTTACACAGCAATCTCTCTGCGTGTACATATGTACCTGACTGTGTCGATTCGCAACAATTTCGATGCTTACTGAGCTGCTTGACGCGCGAGTCTGGCGTTATGTACCTGGTTCAGATGACAGAGGAAGGGAGAGACCTGCAGATCGGTAGCGGAGAAAAGAACTCGCGCCTTCGCCCTGTGATTACAGCGCGTGTCAGTTCCCCCGTCCGCTGCACAGTGCAGCGTTGCCCACTTTCTGCGGTTAATAGCCGAGGAACGGTGGGCTGTGGCGTCCATGAAGGAGCCTCATCAAGGCGTTGTGCGCCACAGACGTTCCCCAGTGCCGCTTCTGCGCACTGTACGTACCTACGGAGTAATGACCATGTATGTACTGTACATGATTTGCAGCTGGCTGCTGGGAGCTACCGTTAGCCGTTTAAGTTAATTAGTTAGCAGCTGGCCGCATCTGAGCACCGTTGCGGCGGCGTTGCCTCAGGTGCTCCGCCTTGGTGCGAGGTGTATTGGTACATATGCCTGACGTCGCCATCACCAGCTTGTCGTATTGAATTCGCCGCCGCCTCGCCGAGACCCATGGCCATTTTCCTCGTGCATTGCCCTTCGCCCATTGTCCATTGCCCATTGCACATGCTCTGACCGTGAAATCTCGGCAGCAAAACTCGTTGTTGCTCACATCTTCACTCCCGCAGGCACTCCATCTTCGTGCCATAGCGCCGCAATCCGTCCTCGAATAGGCCAACGCGTGTGCGGAAAGGCTGAGAGCTGAGCCGCACTCTGAGCAACCTCCAGACGCTTCAGCGCCACGGCATCAGCGAGACATCCGAAACCCTTCGACTGCCCACAACTTCGCACTCGCATCGAACTCTCTCCCCCTCGACCGATCTCGCGTGTGAAAATTGCAGCTCCCGGCTGTGCGAAGTCTCGAACCGACTATCCAATTTCGGAGAGCGGTGCAGCTTCACGCTCTGCCGGCGCCGTCAAAATGGTAAGAGATGCACATGGCGAGCAAAAGAAGAAACGAGAAGAAGAAAAGAAAACAACCCCGCGTGTGCTTCGCGTCTCCTCACGATTCATTGCTGGCGGTACCTACTTCAGACTGGTTCATGAACCAGGTCTGGCTTCGCCATTTCTATCTGATATCAAGATGGTGTCAAAGGCTGCGTCTTCAGTGCTTCTGCGGGTCAGATCGTTTGCTCCAGTAACGTCATGACTTCTTTTGCGCTGGGCTATTGCCCTCTTCCCATCACGTTTCTCGGGGCAGCGTCTTTTTGACCCACGCCTCGAGATTTGAATGGCAAGAGCACAGCGGCTGCATACCCAGACAGGCGCCGTCTGGCGCATTATTCTCAACACCTTCCCCTCCGTGCCACTGCCTAGGACATGGCTTCTCACATCTGCTTCACACATCAATCCCGTCACATCCCAAGATATCTCCGAGTGTCTTGTGACATTGCAACCCGAATTCTTTGGTCGTCATCTCATTGCATCCATATCAAAACCCCCTCTGTCGCTTTTATTCATCCTTTTTATTCCTCTCTCTTTCTTTCTCTCTTCTTTGCCTGGAATACTGCAGCCGATCATGTTTTTCGGTGATCGGTCCCTGCCCTTCGTCAACAGGTGCAAGGCTGACAATTCCATCGAACATCAGAGCTACAACGGCGACTCTCCCAGCGAGTTGGTGATGGAGAACGACGACTACGTGGGCGTTACCGATGCCATCGAAAAAGATTCCTTAGCCATCATCAACCCCGAGGGCCTCGAGCAAGAAGATTCAGATCAACAAAGCCAGGACCTCCCATTAGCCAACGACCGTATGTTCTATCCCATCCACCGGCCTACGCTTGCACCGCAACATAGTCAAACTGACTTCATATTGTTAGATGAGACCATGACGGAGATGGTTTTGCCTCCCTTATCGGATGAGCCCAAGATTCTCGAGGATGCCCATAACACCTGGACCGTTCAAGATTGGAGGACATTGGGAAAGAAGGAGCACGGCCCCATTTTTCAGGCCGGTGGCTTTCCATGGTGCGTCATGCAGCCCTTTCGGGTTTCTCGACTATATGCTTGCAACCAGATGGTAGGAAAGCTGGCCATCAAACTCTGAATCTGACAAGGATAAAACTAGGCGAATCCTTCTCTTTCCCCACGGTAACAACACAGATCAATGTTCCATATATCTGGAACATGGGTTTGAGGCGGATGCTATTCCCGAAAATTGGAACTGCTGTGTACAGTTCTCTTTGGTCCTGTGGAATCCCAAGGACCCGAGCCTCTATGTCCATCATGCCGCGCATCACAGATTCACGAAAGAGGAAGGTGACTGGGGTTTTACACGCTTTGTAGAACATAGAAGAATGTTCAATGTGCCCTGGGATAACAGCACGCGGCCGCTTTGCGAAGACGATACTGCCAACATCACGGCTTACGTACGTATCGTTGAAGATGAGACGGGCGTTTTATGGCACAACTTTGTCAATTACGATTCCAAGAAAGAGACTGGCTACGTCGGCCTCAAGAATCAAGGCGCTACATGCTATCTTAACAGCTTACTGCAGTCGCTGTATTTTACCAATGCTTTTCGACAGGTACGCCTCTTGATTATCCTTTGACGCGAAATCTAGTTGACGTGGTGTGGCAAGCGTCACATGAATGACTAATTCTTCATTTCGCATCAGGCTGTGTATGAGATACCCACTGGTAATGACGAAAGCATGCACAATTCTGCCTACACTCTCCAACGACTGTTTTATCAACTCCAGACTTCTGACCAGGCTGTCGGCACCAACGAATTGACAAAATCATTTGGTTGGGAGACGCGGCATATTTTTGAGCAGCAAGACGTCCAAGAGCTGTCTCGGAAGCTGATGGAGCGCATGGAGGAGAAAATGAAGGGCACCAAGGCCGAAAACGTGCTTCCCGAAATTTTTAGTGGCAAAATCAAGACATATATCTCATGCATCAACGTGGACTACGAGTCGAGCCGCATCGAAGACTTTTGGGATATTCAGCTCAACGTCAGCGGCAACAAAAATCTGCTCGAAAGCTTTCAGGACTACATCCAGGTCGAGAAAATGGACGGCGAAAATCAGTACTTTGCTGGGGACGAACATAAGCTGCAAGACGCTAACAAAGGCGTTATTTTTACCAGCTTCCCGGACGTTCTGCACCTGCAACTGAAGCGCTTTGAATATGACATCCAACGAGACATGATGATGAAGATTAACGACCGCTATGAGTTTCCCGACACGTTCGACGCTGCGCCGTATCTGATTGACGATGCCGACAAGTCGGAGCCATGGACTTATCAGTTACACAGTGTCCTTGTCCATAGCGGGGATCTCAATGCCGGCCATTATTATGCATTTATCAAGCCCGAGAAGGATGGCTGGTTTTATAGATATGACGACGATAAAGTCACCAGGGCCACTTCCCGAGAAGTTCTCGAGGAAAACTTTGGGGGGGAATACAGAACTTCCAATGGTGCCCGTGCTCCCACGACGACAAAGACGCCCATCATCCGCCAGAACAGTGCCTACATGTTGGTGTACATTCGCCAGTCAAAACTGGACAAGATCCTCTGTCAGGTACAGAAGAGCGATATTCCTCAGCATCTGCGTATGTTTGCCCTCCTCTTACTTCGCCAAATGGCTTCCCTCTTCGTGTCCCTGCTGACCCGGCCACTGTAGAACAACGGGTGGAAGAAGAGAACGCGATGAGAGAAGCGCGCAAACGTGAGCTGAGAGAAGCCCATCTTTACATGACGGCCCAGGTCATCAGCGACGACACGTTCCGCCACTATGATGCCACTGACCTCTGCACTTTTGAACCAAATTCAGAAGATGAGGCTTCACCACGTTCGTATCGCATCCGACGAAACATGACGATGGAGGAATTCGCTACTCAAGTGGCCGAGGGCATGGGCCATGACGCGCGCAAAATCCGTCTCTGGTTGATGGTAAATCGACAAAATAAGACGGTTCGGCCTGACCAGCCTATCATGGACTTGCGGCCCACCGTAGAGGAGGTCTATAGTCGCTCGGCAGCCCATCGCGATCACCGTCTAAGGTTGTGGGCCGAGGTGGCAGAATCCGTGGACGCTGATGGTGAGCCCGTTTGGCCCTCTTACCAGAGTCAGGCAAATGGCGTCGTCGTCAAAAATGACATGATCCTTCTCTTCCTCAAACACTTTGACAGCAAACAACAGACGTTGCGGGGAGTTGGGCACGCGTACATTGGTAAGGACAAGAAGGTGGAGGATCTGGTGCCCCAGATTTTGGAGAAGATGGGATGGGGAGAAGCATTATCCGCAGATGATAAGCTTCTGCTTTGGGAGGTAAGGCTCTATTTCTGTCGGCATTATCATCTACTGCCACTCACCCTGAGCCGCTCCTTTTTCCAAGTTCTGACGCTCGAATCTGACGCTCGAATCTGACGCTCGAATCTGACGCTCGAATCTGACGCTCGAATCAGGAAATCAAACCCACCATGATTGAGCCCTTGAAGGCGAAGCAGACGCTCAAGGTGGCCGAATTGCAAGACGGCGACATCATTTGCTTTCAAAAGTGCTCCTCTGCCCGTCCTGCAGATCAAGACCAGTCGCAAGACAAGTCTCAAGAACCGTGAGTCTTGTTCTTCTATACACCCGGCAATGCAAACTTGTCAAGACGTATGCTGAGACCATGCAGACCCCTTGCGGCCTCGGACCGTTTCGAGGATGCTCGAGAATATTACGACTTCTTGGAGAACAAGAGGACTGTGCGGTTCCACCCCCATCCGAGGTGCGACCAAGAACAGTACCAACCGTTTGAGCTTGTTCTCAGCTCCAAGATCAACTACGACACCCTTTCGGAACGTATCGCAGCTCATCTGAAAGCGGACCCGACTCATATTCGTCTGTGGACGGTGCACCTGGCGTCAAACAATCCCAAGTCACCGGTTCGGCGTGGTACCAACCCGACTTTGAGACAGATTTTGAATCCAATGGGCACTGGCTTGGCCTCCAACCAAAGAGGGGATGCGTTTTACTTTGAGGTGCTGGAGATGAGCCTGGCTGAGCTGGACACCAAGAAGAGCATCAAGTTGACGTGGCTGAGTGAAGGAATCACGAAAGAGGTGCGGCTGCCATTCGCCCCATTTCTCCGATATTGCCCAAACTTTTTAAAATTCTGCCGAGAGATTGTCAGCTGACGGCGGATGTGAAATAGGAACAATTCGACTTGCTCGTTCCCAAGTCGGGCACCATGGACGACGTGATTCAAGCTCTGATTAAAAAGGCGCAGATTCCCGATGAGCAAGAAGGCGGTCGAATAAGAGTGTACGAGACAAACACAAACAGATTCTACCGCGAATCGCGACGCGACCAACCCGTCATAAATTTTAATGAGTTTACGCAAATGTATGCCGAGAGAATTCCGGAAGAAGAGATAGCGGCCAAGGACGAGACTTTGATACAAGCGTTCCATTTCCAGAACGAGGTGAGCCGAGTGCATGGAGTGCCTTTTAGGTTTCTCTTGATAGAGGGCGAAAAGTTTGCAGACACCAAGAAGCGTCTTGAGAAACGGACTGGTATCAAGGGCAAGAGCTTTGAGAAGATCAAGTTTGCTGCCGTGCGCCGAGTCAATTACTCGAAACCGCGGTACCTCAATGATGGTGAGTTCTCCATGCGCTTGATTTGATTCGTCAACCCATGGACTTGAGAGCGATGGCTAACGAGTGAACAGATGATGAGTTGTGGGCGCTGGCATCTCCCGAGGAAGACTTTCTCGGTCTGGACCATGTGGATAGGACCAGGTCTTTGAGAAACGGTGTGGGGGATTTGTTCCTTCGATAGGGGTAGGGTGGGGGTGTTGTGTGTTGTAAGCCATGACGTGTTTGGGTCGTAAACATGGTGTGTTGATGGGCTTCATGTACGTGGTAGAGCGGTGGCCGATAAGAGAAGGTAGAGAAGGACTCTGGATACACCAGGAAGAGCAGAACAACGGTGGCAGCAGCAGCAGGTGACTAGACAGAGAGCAGATTTACCCTGGGATTATGCATCGCAGCAGTAGCTACAACACTACGAAAAACATGGCTTTTTTCACCATTATTTTGCTCTAGTCTATACTCTATATCGTTCTCTTTCCGTCATTGTGTCCATTATTTCAGCATGGTATATATTCGATTATCTTTTCACCATCACACCCATCGTGTCAGCACGATCCATCAACTTTTTGCCACAGTATTTGTCTTCTCCCCCCGTCTCCGTTTCCTCGACGCACCCCCCACCGCCACCCTCTCCTTCTCCTCCATCGACAAATGCGCTCCCGCCAACCGCAACAGATCCCCACACGACTCATTTCCAGACAAATACGCCAAAAACAAAGGCGAATTATCCGCCCTGGTCCTCTCATGGACACTCGCGCCCTGCTCAAGAAGTTCCTTCATAATATCCGGCTTCCCACTCACAGCCGCGAGATGCACAGGCGTATTCCCTGCATAATCCGCCGTATGCAAAAGATGTGTCCCATCCCCCGAAAGGAGCTTCTTCACGACCGATAATTCCCCATCGCGGATCGCATATCCTAGAGCCGCAAACGCAGCTTCCGTTGAAGTAAGCAGCTGAGACGCAGCGTGTTCCTCCAGCGGGGCCGTAGGATGCGAAAAGGTAGGGTGAGCAATCTCGGTCATTTCTCCGCGGAGAGATTGCGAAAACTGAGAGGTGATTTCCGCGGGGGTCAGATCCGGTAGCGCGAGGAGGTGTGATAGTTTCGTGAGGGCTGCCTCGGGGGTGAGGTCTAGGCCAAAGATTACGCCGGCGCGGCCGAGTTGTGTGCCTGGTGCGTAGACGGGGGAGACGAAGCCGCTGACGCACTGGGAGACGTTTACGACGATGACGCCTCGGGATACGGCGGAGCGGAGGGCTTGGGTGAGGGGTCCGTCGGGGCCGCCGGGGACGTTGCCCATGCCGAACGTTTCGAGGATGAGGCCGCGGAGGGAGGGGAGGCGGAGGACTGCGTCGACCATTTCGGGTTTGATGCCGGGGAAGACGCGGAGGCAGGCGACGTGGGTTGTGTCGAGGGGGCCTTGGATGCGGAATTCGTCGAGTGTGGTGGGACGGAGGACGAGGTTCCAATTCACTGTGATGCCTAGGCCGTTGACTATGGCGAGGGGAGCGAGGTTTGGTGATGCGAAGGCTTCGAAGGCGGCGGAGCTGACTTTTGTGGTGCGGTTGCCGCGGTAGAGTTTGTGGTGGAAGAAGAGACAGACTTCGGGGATGACGAACGTGCCAGCAATGATGAGGGATCCCAGTAGGTTGTCGACGGCGTCGGATTGGAGGGAGAAGATGGGGGCTTGGGAGCCGGTGAGGATGACGGGCTTGCCTAGGTTGGTCATGAGGAAGGAGAGTGCGGAGGCGGTGTAGGCGAGGGAGTCGGTGCCGTGGAGGATGACGAAGCCGTCAAAAAGGTGGTAGTTTTCGTGGACGCATGAGGCCATGTTGTCCCAATCGCTGGCCGAGATGGATGATGAGTCAAGGAGGGGGGTGAATTCGAGGACTGAGTACCGGATGTGGCGTTTGTGGGCGGTGGGAGGTGTGCGCAGAGAGCGGAGGGAGACGAGATGGCCTTGACGGTAGGCTTGGAGGTCGACTATGGGGGGGGCGCAAAGGTGTTATTCTGTGAATCCTTCATGTTCTCTAGTTTCTTGATGACCTGGGGGAGACAAGAGGGTGACGGAAAGAGGGGCGAGGTGGTGCAAGGTTGTGATATGGGTTGTTATATGAAGGTGTGATGTGATAGTTTTGATGTGAAGGATGTAATTGAAAAAGTGGTGATGTTTTGCATGGTGTTGAGGGGTACTGGTCTCAAGGCGGGGTGAGTGAGTCAGCGAGTGACGAGGGACAACGGAACGGAAGTCTGAGTCCAACAAGCATAAAAAAACATACTGCATGAACTGTGCAGCATACCAGATAGGTTCCAAAAAAGCAAAAAAAGGATCAAGCTTCAAACAATAACAGTGCTTTCATACCTTCTTGCCCAGACATGTCATTGAACGTCGGCCTTGGCGCCATGGCACTCTCCAGGAACCCCGCGCTCGGAGTCAGTCCATCAGGCCCTTCCTGCATGCAGATGGTGCCCCCGGTGCTGATGATGAGGACCCGCGACTCGGGCAGTCCGGTGGAGTCGTGAGGAGAGGACATGATGAGGCTGCTTGTGACAGGTATGGAATTGTCCCAACGAAGCGAATGTCGTGCCCAGAAAGTGAGAAAAAGTAATGGGAGGGATGGAAGACACTTTTCAAGGAATGTTGGAAAAGAACCATGGAAAAGATGGGGAAAAGAACCACAAAGGCGGGGGACTAAAAACGTAATGAACATGTCGCAAGGGATCTAGGCTCGACCGTTTTTAGCCAGAACCTTTTTTTCCGGGGATTTTTTTCCTCGCACGGGGTCAATCTTAGCTTTTTAGTCTGATGGATTCTAGTCCGATGCCCGGACCGGGTGGCGGCGGGAGGGTAAGTGGGGGGATAAGATGAATGGATGGAAGGGGCGTAAATAGTTGGGGGCATGGCAAACGGCGGTATCTTTCTTTAGATATGGAAGATTATGGTACTGGATACGGACATGGGCGTAGAGCTGTTACCTATGTAACAAGTGGCGTGAAATCCGGCAGTGAAAGGACAGGCAATCCGTAATGTGTGAGTATGGGAAGGTGCATGGAAATACATAATTGTTCCGGAATGGAACGAAAATAGGTAATAAGGTGTTTGTTTGTTGTTACGGAGTATAGAAACGGGAATAAGCCATGGAAATGGGAACGGCTTGGCAGACTGTTTGATTGCCCCGACATTTTCATTGGTACAGACGCAAGCTGTAATCTTCGACCTGCATGAACTGCGAAACTGAAAAGACGGCCTTCTATTCGCCACTCATTCTGCCGACTTGATTCACTTTCGTTCACTTCATTCGCACGTCACCTGCAGTCGCCAACCGAACCATCACGGCCAGCCTATCGGATGCGCCTATCAACGCTCAACACGTCAACATCAAACGTCAAACGTTAAACAGCAAAGGGGCAAGGATGAGTTGCGGCACAGTCTCCATTCACTATCTCTATGTCCGATTGACTCTTCCCCGGTAATGTTCAAGCATTCTTTTCATGGTCCTTTTTTTTCTTTCAGTTCTTCCCGTTAGATTTCTAGAAGCCTAGGGATTGGGGAGCCATTGGGAGTCATTGAGGGAGCGGCGCGATATGCTTCCGTCTCAGGACGTCTTGGGTCGTTCTCGGCCGACCTTTCGGGAAACACTTGCATGCATGTATGCATTGTCGGCTCCGTTCAGAGCCTTGCCAATCAAATGAGCGTCTGTAGGTGCTTGCCGTGCAGCTGTTTGAATAGTCCGCATACGAAGAGGTTGGGAGGGGGAAATACGTACGGAACACAATAAAAACTCTCCCCCTTCCTTTCGCCATCCAGCAGGCGTTCTTCATGCAAACACCAGCACAACAATCACACATGGCGTCCCAGACTCCCAGCAGCGGCGCTCCGTGGCCTCGCAAACCCACACAAGAGGCATCTGCCTCCGGAGCCAAAGACCCCGTCGATGACCTACTTCTACTCGTCGAGAACTTTGCCCTATCGCCCAGCTTCACAGAGCTGAAGAGCATGCGCCGTGACCTCCGTCACGAGCGAGAGACGTCCCGTCGCACCGAGATCGCCTACGATAGGAACCTGATCGAGCTGACTGGCTGTCAGGCCCAGTTGAAGCAGCAGAAGGAATTGCTGGAAAAAGCCATCGCGGATAACAAGGCCGTGCAGGCACAGTTGCAGGCCCAGCAACAGGAGTGCGCCGCGCAGGCCGTGAGCATCAAGGAGCAGCTTGGCCATATCGACGACTTCATCGTTGAGGTGCAGACCAAGAATCAGCGTATTGCGGCGCTGGAAGTCATCCGACAGGACAGGGATGCTATCCAGGTCGAGCTGGCGGCAAGGGGCGTCCAGCTTGCGAGCACGACGGAGGCGCTGCAGACGGTGCAGGAGCAGTTGGATCAGCTGCAGGCTTTTCGTGTCATGATGCCGCAGTTGGACAATGAGAAAGTAGAGGCCATGTGAGTGTGGAGTCCTTGTGTTCCTGAAGTGCCTGATGTTCTTGAAACTTCTGAATATTCCTGATTGCCCCCTTGAGAAACTCAATCCGTCCCATCACATCTCATCACGCCCTTCCTGGTGTAATTAGGTGATTCAAAATTGCCTTCATGCATGTCTTGGTGGACTAACTCACCAATTCACTGCTAATGCTCTCTTTCAGCTGCCACTTACTGGATTCCCATTTCCACCATGCCTACCGTTTTATGGAGGACCACCTTGATCGAGACCTGGAGGAAAGCCTTCTCAAGAATCACCTCGCATGGGAAGACATACGCAGCAATGCCTCTATACAGCACATCACCCCGCTCTGCGCCTCCAACTCGCGCGCCGCACGACGGATGCGTGTTGCTGCTGGCCTGGCCGCTTATGCCAAAGCACTCGACAGATTCGTCTTCAAACCCGTCTACATGACGTCTTGCACAGACGAGATCGACCACATCCTCAACACACTGTGGAACGAGGACCCCTCTCACGAGTTCTTCGTCCGTTCTGTGCTTCTCAAGATCCTCCCTCAGACACAGGATGAGAAGAAACAGGCGCGCGTCAGAGAAGTCGTCGAGAACGTACACAGGACTCTGGATCTTTGGGTCTCCCCGGCGCACAGAGAGCATTTCAAAGCCGGCCTTGAGGTCTTGTGCGAGCACATGTGCCAGGCCTGGATGCAAATTCAGCATCTCCGGGACAGAGTCAGGCCAAGTTTTTCCTTTAGCTATCATGGTGGTTGGAGGCCTCTACCCGTATCTCCTATGATGGCGACCGAAACTCCAGACACCACCGCCACCGCCACCGCGTCTGCGTCTGCGTCTGCTTCCTCACCAGCTTTGGCCTCGGCATCCAACAATGACAATGACGACATGAACAACGACGACAATGAAATGAACAACAGCAACAGCAACAGCAACAGCAACAAGTCTGAAAGAAATACCAAGGGCCTGCTGCGTAGACAAGATATCGGCAAAGTCGTCTGGCCGAGCTTCTTGTACCATCACCCTGAGGATGAGCACGACGACGAGGAGCTTCTGCTGTCGGGATACTTCCTCACGGATGCACAAACGGCGGAGGCTGAAAACGAAGAGGAGAGCCCGCGAAGGCAGGCGAGGAGGACTACTCGGAACTTGGACAAGGCGGCCGGTAAGAGGAGGCGCGATTCGGGCATTTTTTTATCCACCGGCGGGGTTTGAAGCATCTCTGGGATAGATTTATGGGGATGGCCTGGCGAGCGAGGAAAAGTTGAGAATGAGGGAGGGCGTTAGAATCTGTGTAGTGTCTCGATGCGTACTAATTTGGGGTGGAATTAGAAAGTCCTTGAATTTACGCAGGCACGTTTGCGTGTTCTGCGTTGTACGGTGTACCGGACATTTCGTACGTGGGGGGTCTGTACGAAACATGGTGAGGTGTAGCATTGTAAGTCAGGAGACAATGCAGTACCAGACGATTTTCCCCTGTAATTTCGTTGTCTGTAGGAAAGATCCTTGTGTGCTTGGAGTTAGTTGACTTTGGTACAAGTACTCTGTACACACAGAGTAGAGACAACCCAAAATTTGCCTTTTTGCCAATGTCACGAGGCGGCTCGGAGACATCCGCGATACATAGAGTCTTTAGGTGGTCTCGCCCCATTTTTCCGGCTTGTCTTATCTGCCACGAATCCACGATCCACACGATCGGCAGAGCTGAAGTCGCCCCAAGTCCAATCACCTCGGTGGGCCAATGAGGCAACGTGCCGCCCACCAAATCAAGTTGACAATGGAGCTTCGGAAGTGCACAACTTGACGGCTCGTCCATCTTCGTCCGCCGCGCCGTCTGGCCGCAATAATTCAAAGCATCTTACCTGCGGTCATCCATCCTTCGACCTACCTACCTCCCTAAAACCGATCTGCCCGCATCATCCTGAAGTCGTCGCCTCTGCCGAACTACCACCAGCTCACCGAAGCTTCTGTTGAACGCGTTTCTCGTCCATCAGTTCGCGCCTGCCCGACAGCCGTTTGCTCTACTACTTCGTCTTCCTGCGACTTATCCTCCTCGACTGTATCTCTGCAAGCCGTTGCTCATCGTTCCCTCTCGGCTCCATGGCCACCGCCATGGATCGGTCTTCTGAGAGAACGCCTAATGGCGTCCCATCGCAGACCCCGGCCGTCAGCAACAATGCCCGACCGCAACACAGCTTCAAAGGCTGCTCGCGCATCTCCGACTATGAACTACTAGGGAAACTGGGAGAGGGAACTTTTGGGTTCGTTGGAACATCTGTTCAGACAGCCGTCGCGCACGATTCTTTTTGTTCTTATGACTGGGAAACTCAGGCGCCGACATGCTAATTGCTAAATACGATAGTGAGGTTCACAAAGCTCGCTCGAAGCACACGGGTGCGCTTGTTGCGCTCAAGAAGATCATCATGCATCACGAGAAAGACGGAGTATGTCACCCTACACTCCTTGGCATTATACATTTTCGGGGAGAAGACTGTGCTGACAAGTCTTTAATAGTTCCCCATTACGGCGCTACGGGAAATCAAGCTCTTGAAGCTGCTGTCGCATAAGAACATTCTGAAACTCGAAGACATGGCTGTTGAGCATGCCACACGACCTAGTGAGTAACACAGCACCGACGGAATGCACACAGCGGCCCTGCTCGGCCCGGCATCAAACAGGCCACCACTAATTTTGACTCAAAACAGCGGACAAACGGAAGAAACCCATAATGTACATGGCCACGCCGTACATGGACCACGATCTGTCCGGGCTGCTCGACAATCCCTCGGTTCACTTCAAAGAAGCCCAGATCAAGTGCTACATGAAGCAGCTACTCGAGGGCCTTTGCTATCTACACGACAATCACATTCTCCATCGAGACATGAAAGCGGCCAACCTGTTGATTGACAATCGGGGAATACTTCAGATTGCCGATTTCGGCTTAGCCAGACACTACGACGGCCCTACGCCGCGGGCCGGGCGAGCTATGGGTGAAGGGAAGAGAGATTATACGGGCCTGGTCGTAACCCGCTGGTATCGACCGCCGGAGCTGCTGCTTCAGCTGAGGCAATACACCCCTGCTATCGACGTTTGGGGTGTTGGGTAAGTGATTTTCTACGAAACTTTTCATCACAGGCCTACGCAACTCGGTCGGCCCATCACACACTCAGACGCTAACCGACGGAAAGATGTGTATTTGGCGAAATGCTGGTAGGGAAACCCATCCTCGCCGGCGAGAGCGACGTCCACCAGCTGGAGTTGATTTGGGATCTCGTGGGGTCGCCCAATGACGATACGATGCCCGGATGGAGACAGCTCCCTGGCGGAGAGCACCTGTCACCACGAACCCGACCCGGAAATTTGAGCAGCCGCTTTCGAGAGTAAGTCACTACTGCATCTACGAGCACATACATCTCGATTCACGATCCGACAAAGCAAGACAACGTCGCTTCATAGACCCCATAACAGGAAACGCTAACACGATGCCAGATACGGCTCCGGTGCCATATCTCTCCTCAAAGAACTCCTCCGACTCGACTGGCGCACCCGCATCAACGCCGTAGACGCCCTCGAACATCCCTACTTTAAAGCCGCCCCCCTCCCCATGGCCCCCGAAGATATCCCAACCTACGAAGACAGCCACGAGCTTGACCGCAGAAAGTTCCACGACCGTAAAGCGAACCTCCCACCCGCTCCCAAAGGCGGCACAGTAGGAGTCGGACCGGATGTCAACGGCTCCAACGCCGGCTTCAACCCCGGAGACGGATATGGACGCCCCGCCGGCAACGTCAACGGCCATCGATACCGCGACGACAGAAGACCAGCATGGCAACGCGATCGCGGACCGCATCCTCGTCCTCTCCCACAAGATAGACCTTCCAACCGCGGAGGCGACGATGTAGATTATCGAAGAAGCCGCGTCCCTGGACGGATGAATCACGGAGGTCCCGGCCCAGGTATTGGCGCCGGGTCTGGCTCCTCTGGTCCTGGCCTCGGGGGCCCAGAGGTAGATACCTACATCCCAGCTTATAGAAACGAGCCGGGAGACGGTGGTGGTGGTGGACGACGATGGGACGATCGCTTGCCGCCGCCGCCGCCGCGGGATGATCGACGACGGTATGCGGAGAAGGAGAGGTGGAACGATCGAGATAGAAGGACGGGAAGTCGGAGCAGGACGCGGTCGCCGTTGGGATTGGGTAGGAGCAGGAGTAGGGAGGAGTATCGTCGTTGATTTATTTTTTTTTGGACGTGCTTCTTGTCTGCTGGGTTTGGAGTATATTTATTGTGATTAGCGGGCCCTGGCTTATGAGGGATGTGAATTTCGGAGCGTGCGTCTTCACGGGAAGGAAGAAAGAAAGAAAGAAAGAAAGGCAGAAAAGACACAGATGCGATCTAAAGGGGGACATTCCCTTACCTGAGATGGAGCGAGAAGTTGTTTTTTTTGCTACATTTGTTTTCATTTGGCGCGTCTTTGTTGCTATTTGCTGGGTCCGGCATGGGTTTGGTCATGGTGTTGGCGTATCCCAATACACAAACTTGCGGGATGGGCGCGCGAGGTTTTCACGTTTTGGGGGAGAACTCAGAGGATGGATGAGACGGGTAGTCTACACTGACGGAGGCTAGATTGCAGCATGCACAGGCGCTGAGGGGTGAGTGTGCGCTTCGTGTACTGTCCGATAGGCGTGCGTCTAGTAGAGGTTTTGCTTACGGAGAGGTTAGCTCAACACGCGCACAGGTTTGATGAACGACGCGGTAGGTACCTTCTCAGGGTAGGCAAGCCGTTGAATTCGCACGACGGAGTATTTGTGCACTGTTCAAAGGTCCATAGACGAAGACGAAGGGGGGGGAGAAGAGAACAAAGGAATGATATTGAGTATGCAAGACGAGGGCGCTATTCTTGCATGAGGAACACATGAAAGCATGCAAGGCAAAGGGCAAAGAACGGACCATACCGAAACTAATATACACGACGAGAGTACGAATGTGAAACCCAATCATAGCCAGATCCTGACTGCTGTGTTGATGACAAAACTGAAGAAAAGGAGACAAAGTGAATGCAAAATCAAACTAGAATGAGCAGGCTGCTCCAAGTTACTGCCCCGAATCATCATCATCCTCCTCGTGAATCGTCTCCGCCTGCAGGCTCGAAATGCGCCGAAATCGCGAGCCTTTGGGAGATGAGGCCAACGTAGCAGGATCAGCCCAGCGCCAGTCTGACTCATGACCAAACTGCTGCTGCTGCTGCTGCTTCTGGGACAGGGGGTCCCCGCCGGAGAGGTACTGTTCTTGAAGGTACTGTTCTTTGCGGGCCTGCATCTGGAGGCGCCTCCTCAGCTGGGCGCGGAGGGACGCGACTTGGGTATCATCGGAGGTGTCGTGCATGTTGAGCGAGGTGGTGAGGAGGGCGGAAAGGAGAGCCATAAGGATGCCGGTTAGGATGCCTACGAAGGCGGCGACGCTGAACTAGTAAGGGTGTGAGTATACTTTCTTTACTTTTATACTGCTTTGTTTGGGGCAGGAACTGAGATCATGGTCTTTATTTTTTTGTCCTTTATTTTTTCCATCTTGATACAAGGGCCTTGTTTCCGGTAGGTCCCTCTTCTCTGAATTCAAGTAGTGGGCATGATTCGTTGATGAATGAACAGAATAGGGATGTGAAAAGATGGCGACAAAAGGGGGGCGGGCCGTCCGACTTACAAATGTGTACAACGGCTAGAAAGTAGTGGCAAAGGAAGTTAGTTTCGTGCCCAGAAAAAGAATAATGTCACAACGAAAAATGGTCTCTTGATAATCCATACCTCTAGACCGATCAGCACCCCTACCAGATAACCAACCCACCCGCCCGCATAATCCAGCACATACGCCACCGGCGCAAACACGGCCTTGGAAATCCCGACCAGGTACGAAACCGGCGTCCAGAGCATGCGCAAGGGAAACACCATGCCGTAGGCCAGAAGCGTGGCGTAGCGCCCCCAGGGGAGCGACCAAGCGAGCGACCAGGCCGAGTTGATGATGTGGAGGAGGGCGGAAAGGAAGGTCGACTCGGGAGCACTGGCGTCCTCCATGATCCTCTTTTCTGTGTCCTATTTCCGTATGTATTTCTCTCCTTTTTTCCTTCGGTTGTTAGGGGAAAGCTTCTAAGAATCGTAGTGCCAAGGAGTGTTGTGAGAATGCATTCTCCTGTGGCGAGCGACGGACTGAGATGAGGGCATCATGACAATGATGACATGGTGACTTGCGTTGGCATTGGTCGTCCGGGAGGCTTTTTTGTGGCGACAACCCGGTTTATGAAGTGAAGGAAGGGGCGGTCCGCCACAGGTTTTGCCGCAGCAGCAACGAGGGGCCGGAGAAAGGCGAGCGGGTTGGTCCGTCGGATCAATACATAGCTTGATGGAATGTTGATTGTCTCGTCGCTTTTTCTTTCAACGTCAGCTAGTTCCGTGAGACTCTTCACTCGTCAACCCCAAGACGAGCCGGTCGCCGGGTCGATAGCTCTCGGCCACAGAGGCCTGCAAAGATGGGCCCTCACTACCCTTAGCTCGTCATTTGCGCCACGTGCGCAGTCGGGCCATCGACCTCGGCTGCAACTTCACGACCTGCAATCCTCGGCATATTGATCTGGCTCTACGCGTATGTGTTTGGCTCTACGGCTCTTGTTGCATAACTTGATTATATACCCTCCGAGCCGGGTTGGCACCATTGTCGGTGGAACGGCCGACGGTCCTATATGCCTTCCAGCCAGCTGGATACCCAGCCACATGATGGCAATGCGTCGCTCAAAAGGAAATGTGAGGATGATCACGAATCGAGCAGGACGCAGCCTGTTGGGCGCTTTTCTTCCACTGAGCTTGTTGTGAACGCGCCGCAAGATGAGGGTTCCTTAGAAGAGGATTCTTCTGAAGAGGACGAGCCTGAAGATGAGTCTCAAGAGGACGGACCTGAGGAGGAACCTGAGGAGGACAAGTCTCGGGGACGATGTGAATCAAAAGAAAAGGATGAATCAAAAGGAGAGGGCGATTTAAAAGGCCAGTCCGGGATTCCGTCAGACACCTCGGAGGCTCCCTCGCACTGGCAGGCCATTATCTCCTTCCACGACATGATCAAAGATCCCACCTCCGCAGGCCAAAAGTACACCACCCTGGACGAAGAGCAGAAACTCATCATTGCCCTCGGCGTGCGCAACCTCTTCCTCGCCACCAACAAGAGCGGCTCCGTCAGAGATCGAGACCGGCAGATTCTGGAGCACATGCAGTGCGTGCTCGGAGACGTGTCGAATCCGGCAGTCATAAGAGATTCAGGCCTCCGGGTATCATTTTATCCGGGCCGAAAGTACACCAAGCTGCGGTATTTTCAGGACTTGGATGCCAAGATTGGGGAACATCCGCATACAAGTTACTTTGCGCAGCTGTCGAAGTCGCCGAGGGTATTTGCGGCATTTGTTGAGGCTCAGGAGTAGCGCAGGGCGGCTGAGGCTTGGTATGTGGGAGACCATGATGGTCTAGAATTGGATGTGGCCTCTTTGATGCGTGATGGTAATTCACGGGTGAAAGGACATGGCGCAGCTAGTGTGTTGGCCGCCCGAGCACCAAAGGCTGTGATGAAGGCGCTACCGATTTAAAGTAGATGTCATGCCAGTACTTGCGCTTTTGGCGCTCAGGTTCTCTTGCAGGCAGTAGCTTGCCAGTTTAAACATGATAGCGCCGTTACCCGTAGCTGCGCATCCTGCCCTCGCCAAACGCCAGTGACATTTGAGCTTTTTGTCTAGTTATGGAAAAGTGAAGACACTTGATTTGAGCCCAGGACTAGTTCCGTGACAACATCGAGCACGCGGCTCATGCACCCAGACCACTCACCAAGTGTAATCATGACAAGCCGTTGTTGGTGCCTAATTCTCGAGTCAAAATGTCCGAGGATACTCTAACAACAACGATGTATTTACCTGCATGCCATGGCTGTTGTAAGGTGCGTGCCTCACTGGCCTATGCGACTTATGACACTATGTACATTGTAGGTATACATACATACATATTATATCATACATACCTACGTAGCGCAATTCAGGTGGTACATACGTCACTGACGTGACAGCTGCTACAGCTGCCCCATGCCGCCCCGCTTGAGCTGCGAACCGCTGGGCCATTTTTGGTCGGAGCTCTCCACTTCTCCATCCTGTTCTCTCGAGTGAGTCGACGACTCTCACTCGAGTCTCTCCAATGTCTCCATTCTCTCCAGTTCGACCCCGCCGAATCGGATCCTGATTCCCAACAATCCCCGCGATCTTGTCCTTCATGCTACCAAGCCACTGGCCATCAGCCATCACTGCTTTTGTCATGCCAGCCAGGCCAGACTCGGTCTCGGCACTCGTACGAACACCACCACCACTCCTTCAGCACATCGATCGCGTGCGGCTCTCGTGACAACCGTGACCCTAGCCAGAGCTGCGCCTCGGCACGCGACCTCTCATCCAGTCGCCTAGTCACCCCCGTCCCAAAGACATTCACGATCATCAAGGCCACGACTTCTACGCGAGACAATGGGAAACAACCATTCGTCGGCTGCCAAGTCGGGCTCGTCGGGCTCGACGCCTGCGGCCCCGTCAAACGATGCCGCTCACGCCTCGTCGACCTCATCCGCGGCGCCTACCGACTCTCACTCTAATCCGCATCCTTACCATTCCTCCCACCACCACCACCATCTGCTGCCTCATCGCCAAAAGGACGCTCGCATCAATCCCGCCGCTGCCCATGCTACGCACGGCCTAGCTGCTCCTCCAGAGCCTTCTCTCGCCCAGGCCACGGGCTCCACCTTCAGCAACCGACGCGGGAGCTTGCCTGGTACAGCCGTCTCGTCATTGACCGGCTCGCCGCACGGCAACACATCAACTTCATCTAAACCGATCAGGGCTCGCTCCGTCCGAGACGAGCCTACCAAGCCTGTCGATGTCCCCGTTGAAACTGGCTCGCTTCGCCCACACAGAGAAGGCCAGGTCCCTGTCGCTGCTGAACAGACTGGTCTCGACCCGCATCTCATATCCAACAGCAGCCTCACGGACATGTATCTAAGGGGGCCGCCGCGACTTCCTCTACCGATCGAGGAGGAGGTTCACACGCCTGGTTCGCCCATTCTAGCTCCAGAGGACATTTTGGTTCCAAAGGAGGACATTGCTGAAGTTGACTTGGGAGAATCCTCAGACGGTGTCACGCGAAACCAATCTGGAGTCAGTGCAACGACTGTCGATGACGACGAATCCGAGGAATTGCGAGTGGACAAGACGAGACCCGTGGTTCCCACCAAGATTGAGTGGAGAGGGGGGGGGGAGAAGATTTATGTCACTGGAACTATTTTCCAATGGAATCGCAAGCAGCGACTGCATCCCGTGTGAGTATCCTTTTGCTTATACAGAAAACTTGAAGAACAAGCCCCACTCATGCGAGGGAAAAAACAGCGAGGGAAAACCAGGGCATTTTGCCAGCACGGTCTACATCCTCCCCGGCACACACCATCTTCGTTTCTTGGCCGATGGGATCATGCAAACATCGCCCGACCTGCCCACAACCGTAGATTTCGGTAACAACTTGGTCAACTACATCGAGGTGAATCCCGATGCGTTACTCCAGGCTAAACCACGCTCCGGTATGCCCGAGGTGGACACGGATGCGGACGCTTCCAAAGACCCGCAAACCAAGGAGCCCGTCAAGCCCAAGGGTAAACCCGTGCTCCCTCTTGCAAGCTATGCCAGCGAAGTTCCACAGTATCTTGTCGATTTTGACCAGCCCGACGAGTCGGCAGCGTACAAGAACGCTTTGAGTGCCATTGAGAAGTTGCCAACGCCCCCTACTCTGCCCGGCTTCTTGGGTAAGCCCCTTCTGAACGCCGCAACGCTGATGAAGGATGATAATTCGGTGCTGAATATGCCGAATCACACTGTCCTGAATCATTTGGCTACGAGCAGTATTAAGAACAACGTCCTGGCTGTATCAGCCACGACGAGATACCACAACAAGGTAAGCGTTAACAGCCCTTTTATCTAGCTCATCCATACATGCACCAGGGAAAATACTGATATTGTACCATGATGCGCAGTATGTGACGACGATATTGTACAAGCCTTCCTCGATGGACGACGGATGATGATGACCTGCCCTGATGGCCAACGTTGGTCATTTGTTTGTGAGTGCTGCGCCGGAGGCTACGTACGTCAAGAGCTTGTACGCATGTCTCTTAGTTTCGTGTTTCTTGCTTGTATTTTTTTTTTCGTTTATTCCCCGTCTTTCATTCTCCTGGGGCGATATGTTATGCAGTATGATGATGGGCTTGGGTCTTGTCCAGCACGCGGCGTGGTTTGGCGAGGTCATATACACAGAGAGCGTGCCTGCACACGCGGCTTGCAGGCATTTAGATCTTTTGTTGAACTCCAGAAGACTATTCAACTAGGGTCATGATGTATCTTCTGCGAGGTCCTACAATTAGTGCCTTTCAGAACTATACGGAAAGATGTACCAACATCGGACAATATTTCCATGAGACATGATTGTACATGTTGGTGCAGCTTCTTGAATCTTGCTTGGGTGTTGAAAGATACGTAAACCTGAGTTAATGATACTTTTTCTGCAAAGCTCACTACTTTGACATGAATATGGATACACCAAGAAAAGACGCACCATTGGCATCAGTCAATATATACACTCCATGCTAGTGTGTAGCTTGTAAGGTTGCATTGTAGGGTGCCGAAATCACCAAGATCATCATCATATCATGTCCGTTTCCTCCGCAAAGCCTTCCACTCCGTACGTAAATGTAATGGAAAGTCGTATGCCAATACCGTGTGCATTCCACGTCATTCCGATTCGTGCACGGTGCTCAAGTCTCCCCTTGAAATGGCCCTGTTCTTCCCTCGGTCCTATTCCAGGCTCATCAATGACCGTAGAAACAAATGCAGTATATGTGTCGTAAATTCATGCTCCAGTGCACCGCCGACGCCGTCCCAGATGTTTGCCCCTAGCCATAAAAAATGCATCCGCTTCCACCAAGCCCTTGCCCGTCCCGGTGTCCCGCCTAATCCCTCCACTGGACATAGACTTCATCCGTCCTAAACCTCTGCGTACAGACACTCTCCTCCAACGGCGTCCTATAGCCCTCCTTATATGC
This sequence comes from Claviceps pazoutovae, assembly GCA_018360065.1. Classification (NCBI taxonomy): domain Eukaryota; kingdom Fungi; phylum Ascomycota; class Sordariomycetes; order Hypocreales; family Clavicipitaceae; genus Claviceps; species Claviceps pazoutovae. Next base: position 21,954 of record SRPO01000067.1, read on the forward strand.
CAACAAGCCCGCCTGCGCAATCATGATTCCATTATCAATGCAGAACCTCTCATCAGTCGCAAAGACACTCCCCCCACGCTCCCGCGCCATTTCCCCCATCATAGCCTGCAGGCGCTCATTGCAGCCCACGCCCCCCACGATCAAGACCTGACTACTTCCAACATGAGCCATGGCCCGCTCCGTAATCTCAACCAGCATCGCAAAAACAGTCTCCTGAAGCGAGTAGCACAGATCCTCAGGCGTAAAGTCCGCACTCTCCCCCGCATGCCTCATCTGCGCGGCCAAAGCATCCGCACTAGCCAGAATACCCGAAAACGAACAATCCATCCCCTTGACCGTGTACGGCAAATCAAGCAAACGATCCTTATTGCCCCGCTTGGCCATCTGCTCAATATTGTACCCAGGAGCAGGATCATTGCTAATCGCCAAGGTACGCGCAAACCGATCCAGACAATTCCCCACAGCAATATCAAGCGTCTCCCCAAAGATGCGGTACCGCTTCTCAGCATAGGCGATGACCTGAGAATTCCCACCACTAACGTACAAGACGACCGGATTCTGTGCGCCGGTAATATGTCGCCCCATTTCAATGTGTCCGACACAGTGGTTCACGCCGACGAGGGGTTTATCCCATAGGAGGGAGAGAGTGCGGGCGCCGATGGCGACGGAGGTGAGGGGGGCGCCCATCCCGGGGCCTTGGGTGAAGCATATACAGTCAATGTCGGAGGGGCGGAGGCCTGCGGCGGAGAGGGCCTCGCGGGCAAGACGGACGAAGTGGGTGCGGTGGTGGGCGGCTGTGTCTTTGGGGAGGAAGCCTGTTCCGGGGGGGGAGACGAATGTGTGGCGGAGGTTGGAGAGGATGTTTGTGGAGTTGGGGGTGTGTTGGATGATGCCGATGCCGAGTTTGTTGGCGGAGCCTTCGCAGCCGAGGGCTATGTAGCTTTGTTTTGGGTGTTTGTCGGACATTTCTTTGTCTGTCTGTCTCTGTGGGTGTGTGTGCCGTCCCTCTCTCTCTCTATTCTCGGCTTTCTCCTTCCGCTCTCTCTGCCGGTTCCTCTGCCTCTCTATCTCGGTGATCTCTGCTCCCTCCTCTTCGATATGTGAACGACGGCTGGTGACTATACGGTTCGCGCTTCGGCCAGTGATGGCGACGGATGTGACTTCAATGAGGTGAGTTCGTGTGTGTGCGGGTGTTTTCGGTTCGTCTATGGATTCAATACACGCTCGGCTTGCGGGATATTTTGTATGTTCCTGGTGTGAAGAGAGTTGTGGTCGCGGGTGGGAGTCGATGTCGTCGTGAAGTACAGGTGAGGTTCAAAAAAGCACTTTGTCAAGGTACTTGCTGTCTGACGATGGAGGGGTCGGCGGCGGGGCCACCGGCGCGGTGGGACGCGGGCCGGGAGAAGCGCGGACGGCCACTTTTCCAGCGCCTCACGGGCACAATCCAACATCACGTCGACGGGTTGATGGACTTTGTCAGAATATCTTCAGACTTTCTCTGGCTTCTCGCTTTTCGTCACGAAATCTGGCAACCCAGAAAAAAGATCGCTCAACATATTGGGTCTGTCTGTCTACCGACTTGCCGAACGGCGAGAGGAAAGCTACCCATGTATGATGTTGCCCAATCAAACTACTTGCAATTCTCGACTTGCAAGTTAAAGAAAAAAAGGGTTCCTGAGCCAAAATCAGATGTACAAGACGCCTCCACTGAGCCCTCGGTCAGCCGTTCGCTCTCTCTTCTCCCTCTTCCCCTTATGTGGGCACCTACTTGACGAACCAAGCACGTCAATCATCAATGACCATAAAAGTCCAAAATACCGGTACATAAGAATACCTATATATACATACCTATCACCACGGAGAACACGTGGGCGATACACAATCGGAGACGCCGTCCTTGGAGTGCAAAAAATCACACAAGTCTCTAAAACGCCACGTCCCAGTTTCGTTACAACTCAAGCACGCTCGCCAGAGCCCCACAGCCTCGTCCTCTCTCTACCAATCACATCTCCCATACAGAGCCTCAGCACTGCAGCGACTGAGCAGAGTCAGCACAACCTCCTCTTCAACCTACCCAAAGCTTCCCTCCATCCGAGGACGGCCCCGCAGAGTCCAATTCCCTCTTCTTTCTTGCTTGTACCGGAAAGCAGAGAAGAAAAAAGGCACAACTTCTCTTTCTACACTTCTTTATTTTCTTGCCATTTGGCTTCGGATTCTTCTCTTATCATGCATAATGAGGCAGCGACTTTCTTTACAATACCGCTGTTATCAATGCCTTGCTCCAATATGCGCCTTTGCGTCCTTCCACAAGAACGGAGGAGACGAAAAAACACGTCAGGCCTGGTCCTTGGATATGATGTGCTGGGACAATATGGGCTTTGATTGAGTGAAGCAGACTGTTTTCTTGAACAGCTCAGTATTTTTTTTTATACGGCTCAAAATTCTGACTCGTTCTTCAGATCACTGTCCTTGGGAATCGTCCTCGGAATATCACCTGACCGTGGCCCTGGTTTTCTTGTGTCACGACGGTCAGCTGGATCAGCTGGCCTCGGGTTTTGGTGTCTGACGAACGGTTCCCCCCCTCTTTCGTTGTTCTCTCCTTTCTGCAACAAGTTTTTCTTACCTGCAACTACTCAGGTACGGTGTCGATCTTGGTGTACCTTTCAACTCAAGTACATCGCGACAATGGGTGTTCGACCACGAGCCCAAGGTGGAATACTTTGGTATGCCTCTCCAAGAGCCATCCACATCAGCAGTCCATTCTCTTCGCAGTTCATATCAAGGCACAATGTCTCCCGCTGCCTTCATCATCTTCGACATCACAGGCAAGCCAAATTACGGCAACGCGGCATTGTTCCTGGCATCCCGGGGTTCCCGGTTCTTCCATTCTTGTCCCCTGAGGGCTCTTCTACTCTACTCTATCTCTTTCATCTCTCCCGCCTTCATCTTGGTCTTCGTCTTGGTTCCAAATTCCGCAAGCGAAGAAAAAATAACAACTCCCGACTCCGCGCAAAATCCCAGCCTGCCTCGCAAACCCCATGCAACCATCCGACCGACCCGCTTACCAGCGCCGAAGTAAGAATGAAAAAGGAAATCAACATACTGTACACGCCCCGACATCTTCTTGTCCGAGTTCACGACCGTCACCAGGGGGCCTTCGCCTGCCAGACCACAAGCCTCTGGTCGATGAGAATAACCGACAACTATACCAGAAGAAAAAGGCATCATCGCTCTCTGTGAAGTGCCTCGAACCGCCAAAGAGAGAAGAAGAAAAGTCTCAATCTTCATACACAAATATCTTTCGACGACTTTTGAGTGGCATGGGCATTGACTGGCCAGCCTTCTTATGATGGCGCCTGCGGCTGGACTGCCGCGGCTGCTGGAACTGATGGGATTGATGGGACTGCCGGGGCCGCTGCAACTGTCGTAGCCGCTGCAACTGTCGGAGTCGCTGTAACAGCCGGAGCCGCTGCGACTGCTGGAGTCGTTGCGACTACCGGAGTTGCCGGGACGGATGCTGGCGGTGGCGGTGGTGGTTGCGGCAGAGCTTTGGTTGCAGAGGCAGATCCTGAGGCAGATGCCGTGTCCGGTGCGATCTGTGCTCTTCCTCCCCGGTACATGTATGTGCTGAGAGGAATCGACGCTCGAAACTTGAGCGCTCGCGTATCGAAAGGATCGACTTCATACACCGGCGGATCGTCATCGTCGGAATCGGAATCGTATTTCCACCGGTCCGAGTAGTCACTACTTTCTAGTCTCGGTGCGGTAGACAATCCCCTACGATCAATCCATAATCTTTGGAGTCTGCCAATACGACGTCGAAATGACGGAATATGCGTCTCCGGTTGATCATTCGAGGACTTCGACTGCCGAATTGGAAGCATTAGAGTCTTGCTGTCGAGGTCCAGCGGTAACTCAGGAGAAACATCCTCGTCAGGGTTCATCTCTGTCTCATCTGACGTTACTGATGCGGGCGGTGACATCAAGTACTGAGCCTTGGCTGGCCGGAACTTGAAGTCCACGGCCTGCTGCTCCCTGACCGGCGTTAAGGGTTCTCTCGTGAGATCAATGTGATTCTGGTTCCACCTCCGGTGGTTCTCCACCTTGTTGTCAATTTCCGTTCGCAGCTCGTTCTCTTTATCCGCCAGTTGATCAGCAAGCAATACGAGGTCCTGCTCGAGCGGCGAGCGACCATCGGACTTGACAGGTGCCCGCAGTTGAGCCGGTGGTCTTGAAGCACTTGATGGCTCGGCAATCTTGCGTTTCTGTGGCTAGGAATCATTTGCGTCAGCATCCAGAACATAGAAGGCCATGAAGAGCGCGGGGGCTGACGATGACGCCGTTGTTGAGTACTGCTTACCTTTTGGTTCACAAGATCTTCGTCCTCGCCCTTGATGCCCAGTCTCAGCTTCATCTGCTTCAACTTGGCTCTCTCTTCAAAGACGGCCCGGTCCATGTGCAGCAGTTCCCGCTTCATCATCTCGCGCTCAAACGTCAGCAAGATTAGCTGACGACCATCTTCGAGCTCGCGTCGAAGACGTTTGAGCGACTCGGCGATCTTGCTATCACGACCTCTCGTCTTCCTCGTCAGTCTGGCTTCTCTCCTTCGGAAACAAACGAAAGGATCAGTGTCATCTGTCTCTTGGTGTGTCTCAAACTTGAGACTCGGTTGCAGAGGCTGGTTGCCCACTGCCAGTCGGCCAGTCTTCCAGTATTCATAGATGGCCTTTGCATGCTGCAGAATGGACGGGGAATCGAGGTGGTTGAGCGAGGGAACCATCATGTCATAGGCGACAATGGTATTGTCAACCGATGCAAATGGTGTCTGCTCAGCCGCGGTGTCCTCGAACACCTCCATGATGCGTTCAAAGTCATCCTCAGAGAGGGGACCTCCCGCAGGGCTCTTCGCGTTGTACGTCTTCAAGAATTGGGCATCATCGCTGCTCATATCATACAGGCAGCTGATACATTCCTCCACGGTTTGCGAAAACCGAATGTACGAGGATGGCTGGTGGAAATTACTAGGGTATACATTGTCGTAGTCGATTTTGCTCTCCTGAGGAGGCGGAACCGGAATCTCTTGGGTTTGGCTGACTCCGGCGTCTCTGAGAATGCTTTGAAGATGGTATTCCTGAAAAGAGGTGGAAAAGAGGAAGCAGTTAGTTCAAAGTGCTTTCAAAGCGCGCATTTCGTTGCGGCCGCGGCCGTATTGGGATGCCGTGCGACACATTATGTTGCTGATTGATATCACGTGATCAAGCACGTGATATCAGGCGGCAGGAAGGTACTTACTTTTTCTTCCGCATGTTCGACACCGGTCGCGATTTGAATCTCGGTCGTAAGGGCTTCATACTCGGAAGGATCGATTTGGTCTTCTCTGAGCACAGGAAGAGCTGTTTTTACACTCAACTTCTTGACTCGGACCTTGCGCGATGACATGGTGGGCGGGCTCGGAACCAAAAAAAAACAAAAGAAAAATCGGCGTCAAAGCCAGCGGAAAATCCGCGAAAAAAATAAATCGATCAAGTCATAAAATGAGACATGAAAAGTCAGTTTTTGACAATTTGAAGATGATTTTCGCGTTGTGGTGGCTTCTTTTCGATGGGCAAAAGTTGTTATGGCCGATGGGCTGACGTTGGAGATTTGTTTTGCCGCGCGAAGAGTTTTTTTGCACTGGAGCGTGGAAACACGGGTGGACAGATGCGTGGTTTGGCAGTTGGTCTCAGGTGCTGATGACACCGTCGAGGTCTGGGGGCGCGTTGGGAGGGAGGCGTACACAAAGTCACCGTGCACGCTATTCTGGCTGAGAGAGGTACATATTTTTGAGTTGGCTGGATACAATGGCCACCCCCTTTTGGGCCCGACAAATGGAGCCGCTTCTGGGCTGTAGCGTAATTTCTAAGGCTCTAAGCCCCGTCAGGCGTTAGTCCAGTGACTAGTTCCAGTAAATGACAGCTCTGAGCTTGCAAGCCGTTGCTGTAATTAGTGAGAAGCTGTGCTGGAGCTTTTTTTAAGTTGGTGGCTTTTGGGCCGCCGTTCGCAGCTCCAAGTTCCAACTGAGAACTCCATTCCATCTTCCATCTTTCGTTGTGTTTCTGGCATTCTGCTTCGCGATGCGGGGCAATAGCCGGTGTATTGCCGACCATTTGCCTTCTTTGCTGCGTCTGTCACTGTAGTCTGTGCCACATATATCATGATTCATGTTTCTACGCTTCTCAGCCATCCATCCAGCACCAGGCTGTGGGAGGCGACAGCATCAGAGTGGTCATCCAACTTATCGAATACATATCGACTGTGTCAGCAGAGGGGAAAATCAGACCACATAACGAGCAAACGAACATAAACGCTCCTGCAGCCTGCAGACGCCCCTATCAAGGCACCCTGCTGCGTCGTTGGCCAACAAAGCCTTTCCAGTCGACACCCTCTGCGAAGCAGAACCGAAACCAAACATGCGATCGACGACCCTCTCATCTGGCCCGGGCCTCGATTCCTCGATTTTGTGAACGAATTAATACCCTCCGTCGAAATGGATGCACGCCTTTGCATAGCCCGCAAGGTCGCATGCAGCAGCTTCCCGGCGTCTGGCACGCTGCAATGGCTGCGACGCCGCAGATACGAGGACGAGCCCGCATGACTCGGCATATGCTACCACCAACCTTATTTCGAAAAGTTCTTCATCAGTTCTCGCCTGCATAGTGACGGCACGTGATTTGATGTGCTGCGTCACGCGTATAAGCTAAGCTACACGGGCTCTCCCGGCGGGGGACAAATCTTTCAAAGACGGTTCGGAGAACTTGACTGGAGATTATCGGACGACTTCGGACGAGCCGTTCTGTGTTGGAATCGCGGAAAAAACACGACACGGACGAACTGGACGAAACGGACGAGATGGATATGCTATCCCCGGCATCTGCTCCTCAACGTTGGCCGGATGTGATGTTCAGATTCTAGTGCCAAATTCCAGCGATGAAGAAGTAGTGTCGGACTGGGCGTTCATGCTTCTTGAGTACCAGCTAGAGGCACAAACGCACTCTTGTCACAAGTTCTTACGATGAGGCAAAAGACATGTCGGACCGACTGGGACGTGTTGAGAGGGGCCAGTCGATAATCTTGGGCAACGGGTTTTGACGCGGAACAGTCGCGGAACAAACGCGACAAGTCGGAGAAGTTGGCTCCTCGAAAATGCATACAATCAGCTACCCACATCGCGGTTCGATTTATTCAGTTCGGCGTGCAGAGCCCCTCACGCTTGACGTTGCATTCGCGCGTGGCTATGGGAGGGCAAACGCGTGAGATGGTTTCAGCTGCGAACGCCTCATTTGTCAGGCACCCTTGCCTCGCATCTCCTCAACCCCAACCTCTGTTTACGCTGCATTTTGGGCACCGCTTCGGGCAGAAACATTATCTCTCGATTACTTATTTTCCACAGTGCAAGCATACATATGTGGCAGAAAATGAAGCGAACGGACATCAGCGCGCCTCCGACGCCGGACCCCTCCGACAAGCCAGCCGACACGCGACCGGAAACATCGTACGTCACTTTTGCCCGGCTTGCTCCGCGTTCATTTGAGCTAATTAAAGTGTTGGGGGGATGAAATAGGCCGTACGCAAGCTGTTGTGCCACGCTGCGATTTCAGAATGGGAGCGAATACACGGTTCCCAGCGCGCTTCTGCAAAAGTTTCCAAAGCTCAGCTTCTCTCTGGGTTTATCAACTTTTATCTCATGCACAGAAGATGTTGGGCATGTCCTCACCCACTATCTCTACACCGACACATATCAAAGCCTCCGACCAAAGGGGTTGTCATCTCACGACAAGCGTATTGCAGAGTTTACGACCAGTGTCCGTGTCTACGTCTTAGCTCGCCAGATGGGATCTGTGCCCTTGGAGGAACTTGCTCGAGCCGAAATCGAGAGGCTGGGAGATGGACTACTCTTTGCTACCGTCGTTTCTCAGATGCGGATCGCGTATCCAGAGCCGACAGAGGATGACACATGGTTCAGCAGCTACCTCAGGACTAGACTTAAAACGACTCTCGAGAAGCCGGCACTCCTGCTGGCTTGCGTGGAGACGGATCCTATATCCCAGACGCTGCCGTTGAGCGACCTGCTCCTCCGAAATCTAGTCGAGCTGATCCGCGACCGGGGTGTTTCGGCCCCTGTCATCAACCCGGCTGTCAAGACTGGCACCCCCAAAAAACCTGCCCCCGCAACGGCGACGACCCCAACGGCGGCGAAAGTGGTGCCTCAGGTTGTTAAGGGGGCTGGCCAGGACAAGCCAGAGCCGTTGCCAGAGGCGCAACCAGAGATGACCCCTCAAGGGAGGAACAAGAGGAACAACAACAGGAAGAAGAAGAAGATGGCGGCGACGATGGGAGACTCGACGGAAGGTAATCTCTGTCCCGGTGCTGATGCCAAGTCTGCACCTCCGCAAATGCCACCTCCAATGCCATCCGCCTCTATGGGCAAGGAGCCACACTCTCGTACACCAGCGACGATGCGATCTCCGGAGACCAAGGACAGGAGGAAAATCATGAAAATGATGGAGACTCTCAATGAGGCGCAGCCTAGCGTTCAGGCCTCACCGGCAGGACATCCGGTGGTTCAAACAGCCACAGCAATTCCTCCTAGGGCAGAACAATCTGCTGGAGCAGTACCCGTTGAGCATCCCGCCGGTCCGAGATGGGAGGGTCCGGGGGGTTGGATGACCCCAGGCTGGGAATTTATGAAACCCGTGCATGCTCCTCATGTGTCTATCGGTGCCGCTGGGGGAGAGGCTCCACGAGGGGGCAGTGGTTAACTTGGTTTATAACTGATGAATCGATTCACAGAGGTCGATGTAGATTTCCGACTAGCGGGAACAAGGCCCCGCGCGGCGACTGAACAGTGAGCAGTGAACACACATCTCAGATATGTTATTATGTTCGTACAATAGGCCACTCAGCAGGTACTTTGATCCTTTATCATTGCAATATCATCTGTTCCATTCTTCGTGACATGCATCGTGCATCGTGAGTGATTATGGCCCTTGACCGTTGTTTCTCGTCAGACTCGTAGGTAAGACAAGCCCGCTAATAAGGAGGTGGCCCGTGCACCCGGGGCAGACGACCCCTCCTACGTAGTATTCCCACCGGCGTCGCAGACTCGCAGCCATTCATCCCTTTTCCCGCCATTCAATCCCAACCCTTCAGCCTCGCGGCACGCGCATACATACCGCATACATACGCATCCTACGTGACATAGACGAACGCCCTCTCGCTCTCTCTGTCCCGCCAACTCCCGCCTACCGACCGACGTGTGTCTCTTTAGCCTGTTGCTCGGTCATCGCAAAGCGCGCCCGGGTTCAGCATGGGCAACTCGACAAGCCAGGTCCTGGACACCATCGTCCAGGGCTCCAATTGTGAGTTAAGGCTTCCATTCTCATTGGAGAGGGTTCCTTTGGGGGGTTCGCTTGGATACGTGGACCGTTCCCCCCCCCCCCCCCCCCCCCCCCAATGAATCTCAATGTCAAAACGGTTGCGAATAGCCGATCATCCAGGCGAAACATCTCAGTGCTGACAATGGCCTTGGGTGCAAGTCGACAGAGACGAAGTCGATCGGTTACGGAAACGATTCATGAAGCTCGACAAAGTAATAATTAGAGTCCCTATCTCGAAGTCAACACTCAGCGTGTCTGCTAATTACGCAATGCAGGACAATTCCGGTACCATCGAGCGTGACGAGTTTCTGAGTCTGCCGCAGATTTCCTCCAATCCTCTCGCCACAAGGTGTGTATGATACATGATGGCTAACCTGTGACCCCTGAAGACCTTTGAGAACGAGCTCCAAAATACAAGACAAAAATGCCGAGTTACAACATTGCGAACTACAATGTACGAAGTATAAAGTATCCATGGCTGACCCATCCCCCAGAATGATTGCCATCTTCGACGAAGACGGCGGCGGCGATGTCGACTTCCAAGAATTCGTATCCGGCCTTAGCGCCTTCAGCAGCAAAGGCAACAAGGAGCAGAAACTGCAGTTTGCGTTCAAGGTCTACGATATTGATCGCGATGGATACATTTCCAACGGCGAGCTGTTCATCGTGCTCAAGATGATGGTGGGGAGTAATCTCAAGGACCAGCAGCTGCAGCAGATTGTGGACAAGACGATTATGGAGGCGGACTTGGACAATGATGGCAAGATTAGCTTTGAGGAGTTTACGAAGATGGTGGAGAATACGGATATCAGCATGAGTATGACGCTGGGTAAGTTCTTCCCTTGATCTTTTATGGGGGTGTTTTTGTTGTGTTTTTGGCCCGAGTTCTGTGCGTGGAGCAAAAGTCTGGTTTACCAATGGGCAAAAATGCGTGTGTTCCTTGTGACTGGAACGCTGGATCAACGAGCAAACGCTAACTGGGATGTAGACAAGTTTTGATTGAGTAAAGGGGCGGATGATAAGGATGTTGCTCTCTCTGTGTGAGAAACAGGGATAGTGGTGGATGGAGTGGAGATTGATGATGGGTGTTTCTTTAAGAGTCGCTGGAAGACTTTGTGGGAAGCACTTGGGCATAGACACAAGAAGCATGATGATAATGAACGGTCCATTACGCTCTTGAAGCGATGTTTTTGCACTACGCTTGCTGTCGATCATGTCTTTTGAACAGACGAACTCTAGGCCCAGGCATGCCAGTATGGTTGATCATACTGCATGGCGACAATATATGTGCGTGCTGGTATGGCACCTACCGGACTAGGACTAACAGAGTCATCCTCGTGTCTCACGCTACAACTCCCCTGCCTGGCGGTCAAGACTCGTCGATACGACCTTGTCGAGAAGTCCTTTCAGGGACGACAGGACCGAAGTAGCACCCAATGCTATGTTGCTTGCACAACACATTGCCGGTTAACAGAGAATAGACGGCAAAGCCTGTGCATGCTCATCTCTACTTGTATTGGCGTGACGTTGTTCTGCCACCCCCCAGACGTACTTTCCTGATGGATGTCGCGGACTCGCGAATCGCGATGAGTGAGCCGTGAGAGCGCGTAGGCTCGTAAGGGCGTAAGCCTTGAATTACTCTGTGCCACTGCTTGGCCATATTTGGACCCATTGCCTCTCTCTCGTGAAGCTCCATTTCAGCCCAGACGGTTCAGACGGTTCAGTCACGTCGGTCACCGCAGATCCTCAGCCTGAGATCTCGGAGTCGCCAGAGACAGGTCAGAACTTTTTTTAATGCAGTCTGTTCATGGCGAACAAAGGGTAATACGAGACCGAAATAAAAGCACTTGTAAGTTGTGCTCGGCCCTGCGGCTCTGTACTCACTCCATGCAGTGGTTTGTCCTGCCACCCTATAGCATTAGCATTGTCTTGATATGTCTATGATATCTAAATACACCCTCCATGCCTCTTTTGTTATACTTCCAATAATATAACCTCTCATCATTATTTTGAGCAGCAGCGTCGACAACTCGCACCATGATGGCGGCCCTGATAAAAGTTGACACTTACACCCTGTGTATGGTATGTCCACTGCTACATGAATGAGCTACAGGTGAGCTTGTCCTTAGCCAGACTCCAGTCCATTAAGGCCCTCACATCGGTCCGGACGGAGCGGTGATGTGCCGTCGGGACGAGATAACTCAGATAAGCAAGATACTTCCACACGTCAAAAGATGGCTTGCCTGCAGAAGGGGCCCTTGTTGTTCTGTTCGGGTGAGGTTCACCATGCGCGCCCCCACAAACATATGGCGCTATGTATCATGATACAGTGACTCATAGACGGCAATACCTCTTGCTTCCCGTGTCCTTGTCTGAGTATCTGTGCAGGATATCTGCCGGACATACCATCAATCTCGGTCAATGGATGAGGCAATGCATTCGCGAGTGACGAGTCGTGTCAGAAGAGCTCGTGTCAATCACATCACCAACTGGCCAGGGAAAGGCGTCCTCAAAAAAAATGGCCAACCTGAACCAACTACTTTCACAGAATCCATAGACACTTCCTGATAAGTCTTTGAATTGAAGCGTGTGCGTTGCTGGAGACGTTTTGCGCCTCGCAATCTTTATATTCATATGTGTAGTTGCTTCCTGAGACTTTCATGATTGTGACACCACAACCTCCAAGACCTTGTGCAAGCAAGGCCCTGTATCTAATATTTGTGCCATTCATTCATCCACTCTTTGTGGTTCTGGTTGCTGCTCCATTAGCGGCAGCCATGTGTCTACCTTACTGAATGTCGTAAGCGTGTACCAACATGGAGTAGGACCAGACAGGGAGATTCGAGAATCGCGGAGTTGAACTACAGATAGTCCGATTCGTCATGCTTTATACATATAAATGCGTCCGCACAAACCCAACGCAGACCTTGTAGCTCGTGGCATTCTAAAACACCTGGTGCCGCTTATGACATTGCACAACGTCTCGCACGACTCGTATGCAGTTGCTCATAAATGAATCGGACTGCTGGAACCCCTGTGTGGAGTCTGGTCGTTGGAATCGGCAAAGCCAGTCTCATTCTGAAACAGCTTTCCGGCTGTCGAATATATCGAGACACTCCTCTAAGGCTGTTGGTGCAGACGGAATGAAACAAACATTCCGAGAATCAGCTCCTTGAGGTCATTCGCATGATACAAGAGAGTACGCACCTTCTTCGATTCGATCTTCCCACACGCCATACTCGTAGTCGACCAGGCCATAGCTCTCGATATAATCGCATAGTCGAATGAGCTCATCGCCCATCTTTATCACCATCTCTCTGGTCAGAAGTTTCTGCGGTGGTGCAATTTCCTTTTCTGACAGCATGAGCTCCTTCTGCTGAGCGATCAGGGCGAGCCATGCATGGTTGAAGTCGTTCCACGTTTTCAATCTATCTTCATGCAGCGCAGAGTCGTCCGCATGGAAGCCTGAATTGATCCTCCGTCAGTTCTGTGTGCTTTCAACAATTCGCCGTCCGTAAAATTTGGGGGCTTCGCGTTCCTGTATTCTTACCTAACTCCTTGATCTGTGACAACATCCAGTCAGATATTCTCAGCAAGAGCGCTGAAGCCCCTCCCAGCTGACCAATAGATATATCGCGGAAGATAGTGTCGAGCTGTTCCCGAATTTCTGCGGCCGCCTCTTCCTTGGACATGTTTGGAGTTTTCGTGGCGCCGGATCGCGAAGGGCCCGGTCGCTGCGGCTCTAGCTGCTTCTTCTCCGGCTCCTTTTCATTCTCGGTTCTCTTCTTCTCCTGATCATCCCGCTTCTCTTGTTGCTCTCTCAGCTGCTTATCATGGTGCTGCTTCTGCTTTCGCTGTTGCCTCTCCTCTTGCTCCCGTTCTTCGTTTATCCGCTGCTGCCTTTCCTCCGATTGCATCTCCTCCTTCTCCTGTGCCTGAGTTTGCGCCTGGGCTTGGGCCTGCTCCTCGTGCTGCATTTCGTTGATGCTGGACATGGTATCTGAGTATAGTATCCCAGGATTTTGCCTCGAGAACTGATACACGTTGGGCGGACTGCTCGGGCCGTGACCTAATGGTGTGCCAGTATTGGGTGCTGTGCTCGGGCTGAAATACGCTGATGCGACGTCCGGATGCATCATCTGCATTGCTGTCTGCTGTCGAGGTGTGAAGTGCGACGTCTCATAGACACCATGCTGTGCTCCCGCATGTGATACATTGTACATCATCATGCTGTGACCATAGTTGCCCATCCCTGGGCCTTGATTCCGCACATCGTGTTCATAGGCGTTTCCATATGCTAGCAAGCTAGAGGACATTGTCTCGACAGGACAACCGGACGAAGAGTCGTGAACATAGTAGTGACTGTAGTTACCAGACACCCCCATTCCTCTGGGAGTCGATGTATGCAGACTTAGAGGTGCCGGTCGGTAATTGTGGGTGTCACCGCCGGTAACAGATCCTTGTGTTTCCCTAACGTGCGGCGGCGAGCATTGTGGATGTGAAGTCTCGTGAACAGCATGTTCGCTTTCAACCTCGCCAAGGGGGCGGTCCATCACATGAGCTTATCTCTTTCTCACCATCCAGTCTCTGCAGTATTTTCTTGTGTAGGGATGCACACGGTGGGTACAGAATAAGGAAGTAGGAGGCAAGAAGGGAAAGAGAGCCAAGTTACAATCGAGTGCCGAACTAGTACCAAGAGAATATACGGGTATAGCAGACCGAAGTCTTCTCAACGGCACAACCGGCCTTCAACCCTGTGCCGCATGTATTAGCGTGGGTACCTCGTGCGTTTACGTGCGTGCGTCGGCTGCGGTTTTCAACGTGTGACTGGTCTGATAATACGGGACGAATATCAAGCGTCGGGATGACGTTGACTGCTCCTCTACCGGGAAGGAGACAGATGCACAACCACAGCGACGACCTGAGTCTCGATTCAAGTGTGCAGATAGTGGCCTGGCGTGGAGAGGGTCTAGATATTTCGAGGCTTCGAGAAATGCTCTGTCGGAATCGTGAATGAGAATGAAAGTCGATACCAATTTCTTCTTATATCTGTAATTATCTAGGAGCCCGGTCGATCTCCAGGCTGCCACGTCATATGAATGCCGCTGGGCATGGACTGGCTGTAAAGGCAGTCCTCGACTTCGCTCAAACCGTCTGGGCCTTCTTCCCTAATAATCCGTACCTCCAGAGTACACTCCTCTTTCATGTCCCGGATCGCGGATGGTAAATTATGCAACAGGTTCCGAGTACGACTTCAAGCTGTACTTCAGGGACCTCGTCGTAGCCGGCCGAAATGGGCCAAGTATGTTAGTGATAAGTAGCTGGCACTTTTGGCGAACGATCGTAGGCCTGCAAGCACAGCCTTGACGACTCGTGCTCACGGTCAATGTTCAAGAGCGTGGGGAGTCTCGGCCGCCACCGTGAAATGATACTTTTTATTTCCCTGCACACTGCCCGATCTGCCAGGGTTCTGGCAGCACGACACAGGGGTTTCAGTGGCTGAGGAAGTCAGACCGAGTCAGTTTTCAGAGGCAATCAGAGGCAATACAATGCCTGTTGTAACTGGAGCCTGATGACTTCTTCGGAAGTGGAATGCGTGAAGTACGGCCTCAGAATGGCTTCTGGTGTCAACGGAGTAGTGTAATGGAATAAAAGCGCACGCCGGATAGGCACTGTCAAATAATAATAACGGGCCTACCACCTTCGAACTTTGTCCCTGTGAGGATGGATGTGAATCGGCTGTGGACGGGGTCTTATACACTCGACACCACATTGGCCGTTCCACTGCCTTGGGTCCGCACTAGCACAGCAAAGGAAGGAAAATAGTCCAAGACAAAAAGTACGGGTATGTGAAATATCTACCATAGTTTCTAGAACCAAGTGTGCCGTGTCTGAAAAGGCGGAGAAGTCGATTCCGTACCCAACTGGATGAATAGGTACGTCGATGCAGGCCGGCCCGAGCATGAACAAGACCAGACGCGAGGGCACGGATGGCATGCCACGGCTTGGGTGGGATGATACATATGGTGACCCGATGCAAAAAGGCGGCTTCTAGCTAGCGTCCAGAAGAAGGGGTAAGGTAATTACGCAAAATTCAAGACTATGGTCGACTTCGCGTGTGGACGGCTGGGAGCTCGCTGCAACGCAAGCTTGAAAGCGACCCAGGAAAGCTTGAGGGTTGTACGCGTGCGGAGCTGTTTTCCGCGGGCCACATACAGAAACACCTCTCGAAAATCTGTTCAAGCAGTAGAACAAAGGCGGCTACTGCATTGTCCAATTCATGACTTCCAACGCTCAACGTACGATGAAATCGACAAAGCTGCCGATCAATGGAGGTCAACAAGAAGAGGGGAATTCTTCATTCATGCGCCCAGACAAGACCATGTTCAGAATGCTGTTGAAACTTTGACGCAGGGTTCGGTGTCAAGCCCGGCGCTCCGCCAGTTCACTTGGCGCGCCGTGGCCGATCCGCAATCTCCTGAAGACGGCAAGTAAACGCCATCTCACTCGTTCATGTGAGGCATCTTCTAACATGTGCCTTCACCATGTCTCTCCAGCATGCGCCTTCAAGGTGTGAGAGCTTTGCGGCATTTTTTCGATTTTCCCTGTCGATTGCATTTGCTCCCTGGGTCTGAGATTTGGCAGTCTCGTGGAGACAACAACTGGATAGTATTAGCCCAAAAACAACCATCCCAAGACCTTAACATGTGGCCGCGGGGGGTTGTCAGCGGTTCAGGAAAGCATGAATGGCAACAAAGCAGGCAAGCAGGGGTATGCGCGCTGTCTGGGTTCTGAGTCCCTACCCAGATGAGCAGACGTCATTCTCTTCCTAACGAGAGACTTATACGAGTAACGGGCCTTGAGACAGCACCCCAGCAGCGGTTTGCTGCAGGTACCATCGGGCTTTCATGCCCACAGCGACCAGCATGTTATAGCTTGCTGGGGTGCTGCTGTGGCTCATGGAAAGAAAGTAGTTATCAGGGACATTGAACAGGAAGCATCATGGTTCAGGTCTGTCGGGAAGGACTTCCATCATTTGTCTAGAAGGCGATAGCCGGCACCGTCAAGATCCCGATCAAGATCCCGGGTGTGATGTGGTCCTTTAGTACTGAAGCTGCCGCACTGTGGATATTCACATCACACCTGGGCGGTGTGGGGTTCCTCGAGAGTCGACGTGATCGGCATGGCAATTGATCATCGGAAGCCGTTTGTTTCAGGGTTTCCTACGAGATTCTAGCGTTCCTGCTCCAGCTGCTTTGGCAGCAGACTTTCCAAATTGCAACGAGGACTGTCAATATACATCTTCTGCGTGATGTGAAAGTCTTGCTTGAGGTACCTTTCTGGATGAGCAGGTTGCGGGACGAACCCTTCTCAACGCATGATTTTGCGGAGACGTAGCGACCGCACCGACATCATAAGCGGAAAATAAGTCCCTTCATCCCGGCCATGGGTCAGCTATCTCGTGTACGGAGCAGGTATATAGCTAGATGCTTTTTCCTGTGTAGAATCGACGAGACGCGGTTGGAGAGAAGTTTAATTCTGCGGTCGCTTTTGGCCGTAGGCGGGACTGCCATGTGAGGAGTCAGGACACGAGCTACCTAGTGAATGGAGCCTCACTTTGTGCCTCGTGGGCGCAAGGCATCAAGATGGGCTGTGCTAAGAATAAGAGTTCCGGCTAAAAACGTCCCGCTCCGAACCGTAGATTATAGATAACATCGTTGGCATTCTTGGCCTGGCGGAGGAAACATTCGGATGGCCGCTACGGAGTAAGGCGACTCACAGTCGTTCGCGTCCTGACTCCTGACTCCCGACTTTGCCGCCCGTGCCAGTCCGAGGAGGTGAGTGGTCTCGAATGGGGCTTCTTCGTGGCTGTGTGGCGTCCATAAGGTATGTCTTCACATGGAGAGCAGACAAGAATTAATTCAAGGGAGACACTGGCGGGCCGAGAAACAGCATGGTCAGGACTCGGGATTTAGGGGTACGAACCATGTCCCACTCACGGAATTTCTCCCGGACTTCATGTATGTAATTACCTCTTTGCTTGAAAATGAACGAGGTACGTCGATAGAAGGGGAAAGCAACGAGAGCAGGACTTCGTATAATCGCAGTAATGTCTGCCGTACGTTCAATTAACCATGTATGAAGGAGGATGTGCATTCCTGAATGATGAGTGCCTTGGAGGTTAGTCGTCGCCCAATATGGCCAGATTAGGTAGTTTTTTTACTATGTGTGTATGTAGGTAATGTATGTACCTTACATAGGTAGGTACTGTACGTAGCATGAGGCGAGGCGCGCGATCTCGATGGCTCTTTCCTCAAGGCGGAGTGACGCAGCTGCCAGCGAGCCCCTTTCTCTGTTACATCTTCGACGTGCTCGCAGCATCCTTCACGAGACTTTATCGGAATGCTGACCAGAACATCCTTTCTCAAAACCCCAATACGTCGATATCAATGCCTTTCCCGTGCTGAAAAGAAATCGGGAGCCAAGAGGCTTGGACGCCACGGGGCATGACTGAGCCCAAAGCTTCAGCCGCCTCGTAAGTACCTCACACAGTGCAGCACCCTTGCGCCAAATTAACAGCAAGGGAGTCGCAGGATCATCTAGGCAAAACGCTACATTTTCAATTGCGTGCTCGCAACGTCATGCCGCGCGTTTACGGAGTACACATTTACCTGGATGAGCCTCCACGCCAGACACCTCCGCAATGTTCTTACCAACTGGATATTGAGCAATCTAGGGCACACATGATAGAGCAATCATACTTAGACTAGGTACTGCCGTTGGTCGGCCTACTCAAAACGGAAAATTGAGCCCAACTGCAGCACCGCCGCATCTCTTTTGCGAAAATATGAAGGCTTCTGTCCAATGGGCTGTATTGGACGTCTCGAGCCAACCATAAGACAAGAGGTTGGCCGTTGACTCGAAGTACCTATCTCTTGCCGTCATCAGCATCATTTTCTTCAGCTCAGAAACCGCATTGGAAGCTTTATTGCATTCTGGCAAATACGTCAGAAAATTCCCCGTGTCGCTGACCCCGCGTTTATATTCGACGCCAGGGCGACAGGGATCGGAAGAAGCACACGTTGGCCAAGATGCACAGACAGTGGACACTCAATCGCCGACATTGTTCTCTCGTAAGGCTGGCTCTTGAGCTTCCAAAGACCGCAACTTGATTTGCTCTGTAAATTCAACGTCCGACTTCAATACATGTGTACAGTGGCTCTGCGTGAACGTGAACACTGATTCCTGGAGACACAGTGCAGCTCCATCGACCTGCAGGACATGAAATGTTGACAAGGGCCCAGCCAACGACGCTGTGTGACGTGTCATTGACGCGCATGACGATCAGGTCATCCTGGCTTCCAGGGAGTTTTGGTGCTCCCTGGACTCATTCTCCTAGCTGAAAAAAGCGTACATACGTACATGGAACTTGACATGGCCGTTCCCGCCCAGCGGGCTAACTATAGATTAGCGACCACAGTCAGCCGAGTTAGCCGTGCCTGCGACATCGCTTCATTGCCTCTATAAGAAGTGCGCACTGTGCTCCTCGTTCCGTACAGTCAAGCCCCGATATAACGATAGCGCAAAAGTGACCAAAACCCATCTTTATATCGGAATATCGTTATATCGAGATATCATTCTATCGGATGGCTTTTCTGAATCGTCATAAGACGATATCCTCACCTTAACGATAATTTTGGGCCTCATTTTTTGGAATTCCTCACAGAAAAGCCATCCGATAAAATGATATTTTGATATAACGATATTCCTATAAAAAGATGGGGTTTTGGTCACTTTTGCGCTATCGTTATATCGGGGTTTACTGTACCGGGCAATGCTGCGGGGAAGGTTTGCGGCAATGGGAAACGCGGTTCCTCAAACTTCCTCAGCGGCTATCTGTGGATTTCTCGGACCGGTAATATTGGAAGCGCCACGAGCTACCTCAATAGGCAAGCCGCGGGGAGTGCTGCATCTAAATTTTGGCATTCATCGTGCTGGGACTAAAATCTCCCCTCCGCAGCGCTCAACTCTTATATCGAAGATGTTCAGCCAAGTACCAGGAGAGGACTTCACCAACGGGCCCAGGGCAGGCCATGGTCCATTGGCCACTTAATTCAAGACATCAGAGTTCTTTGTCGACGTATTCATAGGTCTGACTCTCGGCTATCAGTATTGAGTGTGAGTCGAGCTCACAGATACCAGACCTATCTAAAGCGGCCTCGGTGGAGTGACTCATTAAAGCAAATCATGCCGTTCGAATAGCGCTCACCAGAATCTTTGTCATATCAGAAAGTTTTCGTCTTGTATCTCTTTCATCGGCTCTTTTGACTGACTATAGGTAAGGCTACCAAGACTGTAACTGGATCTTATATGCATGTCTTCGGAAACATTGCCGAGAACCCGGTATGCGAACTTGCCGACGGCTTGACTAGCATCAAAACTCAGAAATTTGGTGGACTGACTGCATTGGGTACTGGCGATTCTTGTTCCCGCTATCCCCGTCACACTTCTTGCGAATCCAAGTCAAATTCGTCGAAGCTCGACGAGGCGAGCGCCACGTCCCCACGCGCAGCATTCGGAACATTGTTCGAGATATTAAACGCTTGGCTTTCGTAACTAGCATTTCAAGTTGGAGAATCTGTCTGAACAGCAATATTCACCCTTGACCAAGATTGTATCTCATGTTACCGATATGTTGTGTGGGAAGTCAGCCGAGACCACGGGAGGTGAAAGTGGAAGTGGGAGCGAAAACAGATCCAGCAATAGATGATAGAATAGCCGCCTCTGCCGCAAGAACTTACCTCAAGCTCGCACGCTATGCAAGTGTCGACGCCATGGTGCTGCTGGCCTACATGATCCTTACAGATAGAAGCCCCATTCTTGGACTGGGTCGTCGTTTCACGCATGCCGTAGAGGTAAACTTAATGCCTCCGGTTAGACCGGCAGCATCAACCTATGGGCATATGACAAGAGATTGCCCGGGATTATTTAGGCTCTTGGCATTGTATTCACATACTGCCTGGCAGACCAGCTTTGGTCCGTCCTTTTCTGATTGAGCTCTTCATCTCTCAAAAGCGACGATGCCTATGCCAAATGTGCATGCTTCGAATCACTGTATATGGACATGCCGAACGAGCAGTTTGCCGGCTCTCAAGCTGTCTGGTGACCAAGAACATTGAGAACGAAGAGCTGTATTCAGTATCCACGTACATACATGCATATGCTACAAGATTCCAGCCGAGTGCATGCGTGGGTGAGTGGGCAGAAGGTAGGTCGACATCTGTAGGTGAATTGATGGCATGGCCAAAAATCAGCGTCGACCTCGGGTAGCTCCTATTTACGATTGCAGTCGGGCCATAGCTTAGCGTCCTGACCCAGAGCCCCTGGTGACATAACACGTCGTCTTCTCCACGAGGAGAGAGAATGCCTCATGACGGGGCGGAACGGGCTATTGGTGCAGACAGAATCACAGGCAAGGATGAACGGCGTGGGCATGAAGTAGAGCGGCTTGAGGGTTTGCCCAATCATGTGCGCTTTGCCAATCCATGATCGTTGGGTGTGAGGCACGCAGACGGAGACGACATGTCCGGCGTCGCGGAGGTGTGGTTGCCTAGGATCTTTGACGCCTCTGCCTCTAACCTCACAATATGTCGCGGCTAATAACTGCATGAGGCAAGTTGATCTTCCGTGAAGTCCATATCAGTCTCAGCAAAGGGATATGGATGAATAGTGCGCCGCTGTCCCTCATTTTGCAATTAACTTTGAAATAGCTTCTTATAATACAGTCCGAGGACATCCTGGCCAATACAATAAACGCCTTCTCGGCACATATGATGCACCTGTCCGATCACCCTCTGAAAGAATTGCGGCAATGCCTGCCACGCGCGAGTATATGAGAAGTAAGCACCGGTCCCTGCATCGTGCTGTTTATCGCTTGACCCATGCGGGCCTTTTTCGGGCCTTGAGATGGCCATGCTTCTTTCTTTCGACTGCTCTCGGGTCCCTCGTGATACAGCCGGCTGTTATTTGAATCAGTCAGCGTTGTGTCAATATAATAAATGGACAGAGGAAAGATCGCAACAGGAAAGAAGTGACAGAAGAGGAAAAACAGGGGAATGAAAAATCGGGAATGGATTGGCTGGGTGAGGGCTCGTATGACTGAAAAAGTACGAACCTCTTCTCAAAGGTGTTTTCAAAGCCGGCTCATGGGCGACCAAGGCCTTGGCGATGGCGAGTGTGATGGCTTCAGCCTGTCCAGTTGTCCCGCCGCCTTCTACCAAAATCCACGCATTATACTTGTCCAACCTCTGCGTCGCCGTCAACGCCCACACAGCGCTCTCGCGATCATGCACGCGACCAAAAGCCTCGCTCAGCGGCTTCCCATTCACGAGCACCTCCCCCGTTCCCTCCACGAGGAAGGCACGCGCCGTCGACGACTTTCGCCTACCCGCAGCGACTGCTCGCCCAAACTGGTCAATGACGGTAGGTTTGGATTTGTTCAGGTTGCCATCGATATTGCGCATCAACTGCTGCAGAACGGTCTGGAGCTCGCTCGAGCGCATTTGCGGCGCAATGAGATTTAGCCGCTTGGCTAGGCCGAGAAGTTTGATGTAGTGCGATGACTTGACCGGCTCACCCAGATGAGTACGCAGGTCTTCTAGTTTCATCCACGACACTTGCGGTGCTTCGCTGGGTGATAGGATGGGTAGATGAGAGTTTCGAACGAAAATGCTCGACATTCGGATGACTAGATCGTTGAATTTGGCATCGCGGTTGAAGTACGAGGGGGTCGCTGGGAGAAGTCGCGCGTGTCTGACGCCCTGATGAGGAATCGGAGGCATCTCGAGGGGATCGGCCGACTCGATGCCATCGCCGGCTCTGGGGGTCATGCTGAGGGCTCTGATGCAGAGGGGAACTGATTGCCTCCATGTCTGTCGATGCCATTGCGGGTTGGAGAGCTGCCGCGGGCATCGGAACTGCCGGAGGCCTTTTGCCAAGGTAGCCATGGTGCGCAAGCCGTGGGTGCGACAAGCCGTCGTGACGTGATGCTGGGGAGTTGATCTCCTAGATCCAAGCCAAAGTATGTTAACGCATGCTTCACCAAAAGTTTGAGACGTGCCAGGGCTGATTGTAATGTCACGTGATCTGAGCCGTCATCGAGATTCGAGAGAGCAGCCACGAAAGTCGCCCCGTATTTCAAGGTGACAAAAGACACATGGGCGGTCCACTTTAGCGCCCAGCTCCACACATTCCATTTTCTTTGAAAAACTTTCCTTCCCCTCCCATCCTCCTCTCTGGACTCTTGATATCAACCAAGATCAACATTCAAAATGGCTTTCGGTACTCTCTACACCACCTCTGTATGTTCCCTTAAGACGCTAACACTTTTCTATTCCGTCTCTATTTATTTCGGATCTTGTTCACTGACCTGTCCACTCTTTGCCTTTCAGGACAACCCCCGCTCCGTCGCCATCAAGGCGGTTGCGAAGGCTAACGACCTCGAGCTCAAGATCTCTGAGGTCGAGTTTGGCAATGCTGATGCTGAGCACCTGAAGGCCAATGGCCTCGGAAAGATCCCCGCCTTTGTTGGCGAGGACGGCTTCGCTCTGTCCGAGTGCATTGCTGTTGCCATCTATGGTAAGCAAACCTTTGGCACATGAGCCACTGATTTCCGTACCGGGGAGACTTGAAAAACATTGACACCCTTTTTCCATGTCTTCTTTCTTTCACCCCGAAATAACTTGTACTCTCTCGGCTTTGCGTGATGAATTAGCCTTTTTTCATACAGTTATCCCTGTCTGAAAATATTTTTCCGTGTGGACAATGCCTATCTTCTGATCTTTGCCTTCTATATTCAAAACTTATTGTCGTCTTGTTCTTTTGAACCTTCGCGTTTGCTAGAATTTGACGCTAACAATTCTCAAAACAGTCACCTCCCAGAACGAGAAGACCACTCTCCTCGGAAAGACCAAGCAGGAGTAAGCTTTTCTACGTTCAATTGCTCCTCGAGGATTGTTTATGCTAACGCCCTTTCCAGCTATGCTTCCATTCTGAAGTGGATGTCCTACTTCAACTCCGAGATTGTGTCCCAGTTCGGTAACTGGTTCCAGCCTCTCCTCGGCAAGCAGCCCTACAACAAGAAGAACGTTGAGGAGGCTTCCAAGACTGTTCAGAAGGCTATCAAAGTTGTCGAGGAGCACCTCCTGAACAACACCTTCCTTGTCGGCGAGCGCATGACCCTCGCTGACCTGTTCTGCGCCCCTCTCCTGAACCGCGGCTTCCAGTACTTCTTCGACAAGGAGTGGCGCAACCAGAACCCCAACGTCAGTCGTTGGTACGAGACCGTTGTCAACCAGCCCATCTACACCGATGTTGCCAAGAAGGTTGACTTCCTCGAGAAGCCCGCTTTGACCAACGTCGCCCCCAAGAAGACTGAGGCCCCCAAGGAGGCTGCTAAGCCCGCTGCCAAGCCCGCCGCCGCCGCTGCTGCTGAGGATGATGCTCCGGCTCCCAAGCCTAAGCACCCTTGCGACCTCCTGCCCAAGGCTAGCATCCCTCTCGATGAGTGGAAGCGTCAGTTCTCCAACAGCGAGTCTGCTGACGCCCTCAAGTGGTTCTGGGAGAACATTCCCTTCGAGGAGTACTCCATCTGGCGAGTCGACTACAAGTACAACGATGAGCTTACCTTGACTTTCATGTCGAACAACCTCATTGGTGGCTTCAACACCCGTCTGGAGGGCTCCCGTAAGTTCCTCTTCGGCAGTGCTTCCGTCTACGGCGAGACCAATGCCTCTGTCATCCAGGGTGCTTTCGTCATTCGAGGACAGGAGCACGAGCCCGTCTTCGATGTCGCTCCCGATTGGGAGAGCTACGAGTTCAAGAAGCTGGACCCCAAGAACCCCGAGGACCGTGCTTTCGTTGAGAACATGTGGTCGTGGGATAATGGCGTCACTGTCGACGGCAAGGAGTACCCCCACGACTGCGGCAAGGTCTTCAAGTAAATGCCGATGTACGCATAAACGACCATGATGATTACGCAGGCTATGTTTCGCGGGCCAATCTGAAAAGCCGTCTAGGATGAACAGCGAAATCTGGTTCACGTAGCTATCATTTACCTATTACATAACTGAATACTAGGAGAACGAACTGGCTGTGTAGCGAGTCATGTCACTTTTGAAGTTCCTCAGTTCTCAACTGTGCAAGCTTGTTGTAGCTTGTGAATGTAGTGAAATAGGGTCCACACGTGACTTCCAAAAGACTTCATGCCACATTGGCTCCTGTTGACCAAGATCTAAGTCACTCAACATTGGAGTAGTTTATGGCGGGTATGTATTCCGATGCATGATCCAGTCGGCAAATCTGCCCAGGCCCTTGTACGTCGTGTATGTCTAATCTACAATGCTGGGAAAACACGCAACGTAAGCAATCTCCTCCAGTCTTAATCTCGAATCAAAAATGCCACCGCATAGGGGATATCTGCTAGTCAGATTAGAGTGGAAAGACAAAATATGACGATGTAGGTAATGTGTACGAAAGGCCGCAGAAAGGAAAATGAACAAAAGAGAAAAAATATGACCAGAAGTAAAAGCGCAAGATCAAGGCTCATCAGGTAATACGTAACCCGGATTCAGCTCAAATGGTGTACTCCGCATATATCTACTCACATCACTCTGATAACAGAGATGATTCAAGTAGTCATGCACCTGAGGCAACACATTCGCCGGCTCAGCCTGCAAGCCCACAAACTCAGGAATCGCCAAAATGTTATGCGGCTCACTGCGGCCCTTTTCAATTGAGTCATCCACGAGCACCGTATTGGTCTGATCCCAGCGGCCTCCCTCGACGGCGTTTGGATGAGAGGCCATGACCTCGGGGTCGCTCCATAACCCCGACAGTCGCTTGTACACCTGGACTCTTTCGCCGTAGTCGGTCACGGAGAGGCCGAGTCTGTCGCGGGCCCATATTACGACACATTGACTGCGTTGGGCGGGCGTGAGAAGCCGTGTCACCATGCTATTTACGTTTTTGGGTTGCGCGGAGGACCAGATGGCGACGTGGTATGTCTCCAGGCAGTACTGGAGGAAGGTCTTTGCGTGAGGCCTCTGCACGAAGTGAGTTGGGTTTTTCCTGGAAGGGCGGAAGAGGAGTGTGCCGTTGAGGTCGAGGACGACGAGGATGCGGCGCGGGGAGGAGAGCGTGGTGGGTGGGAAGTCGGCCTGTTTGAGGTAAATGGGTGAGGGGCAAGGGACGCCGCCAGAGGAACCGGAAGGCTTGCGCCGGGGTTTGGGGCGGGCGGTCGAAGTGACTTTGTTGGGTGGAATTGTGCTCCTGGCTTGGATCTCTTTTCTCGGCGGTGACTTGGACGAAGTTGTTGTGGCGGGTATAAAGGAGTCGGCGAGGGCATCCAGGGTTGTTGACGTGGAAGAGAGCTGCATTGTTTCGCGAGGGGAGGCGATGCCTGCGCCTGAGATCGGAGACGAAGAAGAGGTGGTGGTGGTGGTGAGGAGGGAGCTGTATATGGCTGTGGAGGCGGGTCTTGGAGCTGTGTCGTTGGAGAGGGATCTAGTGTGGTTGTTATGTCGCTGCGAGAGGTCAAGTGACCTACCGAAGAGACGAACTGGTCTTGATAGGCGGACGAGACGGCTTGTTGCGAAAAGGTTTCGAGACACATGTGGTGGTAGTTTGGCGTGACTCATGACAATAAGGAGGTTCGATTGGGTTTCCTTATTCCTCGATCTTTGATGAACGGAGAAAAGCAACGACTGGAGCTCTCTGGGAGTACTTGTCTTTTGTTAATGTAGAAGGGTGGCTGTGAGACGAAGTTTTGGTGAACCTCGTTGAGATGTGTAATGAATGCATGGATTTTGGATCGGTGGGGCGTCGTCGCGTTCGCGTGGGGCCGAGAACGCGAATTGAGAATCGGGGATGAGGCGCAATTTTTAGATTCAACAGAAAAAATAAGGAAGCAATAACTGGAAGAAAGGCAGAAAGAATCACGCGTTAGTTAGAATGAAGGAAAATCGAAAAGGCACGTGCAATGACTCAATGTATTCCCCATTGTCTCACAATTTACAAAGACGCAACATCGAGAAGCAGAAAACCGCACTTGGACCCTTACTTCCATCTATCGATAAGCATCCGCCTCTCTTGGCAGAACCAAAGTTTCACATGCACATCCACACCGACCAAACTTCACTTTGCCTTTCTCGCATGACCACGACTCAGAAACCAAAACCAGCCGCAACTAAACACAGCGTTCTCCCTTCCACTTCGCATTAGACGAATTGCTCGAAAATCTGAAAGCGATGCCTGTCAAACGTAAGATGCCCTCATTGGGCCTACAACGCCGAGTGCGACGACGACGAGAGGACGAACAGGAGCCCGAGCTGGTGTCTGCCTCCGCCTCGGAGCAGTCAGACTCGGATGACGGAAGTCCAGACGAGGACGATTCCCAAGCCGACGATCAACAAGACTCGGAAGATGGCTCGTCCGTGGTAAGACTTTGCTAATTTCGCCCCGGCTTTTTACACCCTTCCAAGTCAGCATCGCTAATCCAAGCATAGACCTCGGAAAGTCACGCCCCAAAAGTCGACCTCTCTTCCGTATCCTTCGGCGCCCTCGCCCGCGCCCAAGCCTCCCTCCCCACCAAATCCAAAACTTCCGCCCAGACCCCCGAAGAAACACTGACCACAAACCACTCCTCCTCCTCCCTCCTCGCCAAATCCTCCAAACCCCCCGCCCCCAAACGCTCCTCCAAACACGCTCCTCAGGAACAAACCTCTAAACGGCCGGTAAAACGTCTCCGTGAAATCATACTCGACCCGCGGCGCAAAGCCCGCGACCCGCGCTTCGATCCCCTCGTCGGCAAACTAGACGAGACGAGAGCCCGCAAAGCTTACGCCTTCCTCGACGAATATCGCGAGACAGAAATGGCGGACCTGCGCGCACAAATCAAAAAGTCCAAGAATCCCCTAGACAAGGAGGCGCTGAAGCGACAGCTCATGTCCATGGAGTCGCGCAAGAAGGCGCAGAAGAAAAAGGATGAGGAGCAGACGCTGCTGGCGGAGCATCGGGCCAAGGAAAAGGAGTTGGTCGCGCAGGGCAAGACACCGTTCTACCTGAAGCGGAGTGAGCAGAAGAAGCAGTTGCTTGTGGAGCGGTTTGAGAAGATGAGTAAGAGCCAGGTTGATAGGGCGATTGAGAGGAAGAGGAAGAAGGTTGTTGGGAAGGAGAAGAAGGAGTTGGGTCAGCTGGTTCGGAGGAGGTAGGGAGGCTGTGGTTCTTAGGTGGATTTAGGTAGACTGGAGAAGTCTATGAATTTGGTGATGGCGTGTGATTCAGGACCGCGGAGGAGACGTCTGCCTTGGGTTAGTGTCTTGATGCCATGAATGCTGAGCAAGTAAAATGATGAATGCGATGAAGAGAGATGAAGGCAGATATGTAGCAGGAAAATAAAATGCACATTGCGTCCGCTCAGAGACCTTCTATTTCAGCCCGGAACATCTAGCACCCATCTATTCCATGTCTTCTCCACCGAATAGAACAAAGATGCTTGTTACATCGAACTCAACCACCCTCTAAATGACCCGAAACAAATTGTCGTTGTCAATTTCTCCAAACGATAGGACTAAGGTGTATGTGACATTACACAATGCCCCTCTGAAGAACTCTTGATATCCAGTTTCCACTGTACATCTAATGTTCCAACCTAAAAGAAAAGATATGCATGCTGAATCAATAGTAGGTATACATAGTGGTCTCATGTAACTCTTGTCATCTATATTCATCTATACCCATTGTACTCCACCCGCTCTACTATACAGTAACACCCCCCCCCCCCCCCCCAATAATTACACCAAGACTAGCATAAACGTTTCTAAAACTACAAGTCGTGCGTAGAGAAACCCTCACACGCTCACTCCATATCCACATACCCCGACTTCCGCACCGTCTCCCGAAACATAGCCTTACAAGGAGCCCGGCTCCCCAGCCGCGCACACAGCAAGAAAGCACCACTCAGCTTCCGATGCAAACTATACGTCTCCTCCGGCGGCGGCGCCAATCTCTCCCGCAGCATCACAGGGATGAAACTCTTGACGCGCTCCGTAATAGTCTGGTCCTTGAAGTCGTACACATCCGGTGCTGAGTCCGTAAAGGGTTCTGCGAGGGTAAGCACAGACTGCGTGTGAGCATCCAGCATGATCTTGCTCTCGTGGCCCGTGAGATAGCCCAGGCTTTCAGAGAGGGTCTTGATGGAGGCGCGGTCGGAGCGGGAGGCTGCTTCTAGGAGCTGGACGTACTGCCGGACAAAGGCCTCGGGGTACTCTCTTGAGGCGCCAAAGTCGAGGAGGACCAGCTTGTTGAGCTGGGTGTTGTAGAGGAAGTTGGTCCAGTTGGGATCGGTCTGCATGAAGTTGAATTCGGTCATTTCGCGGAGGCAGAGGCGTAGGATTTGGGTGCCGATCCAGTCGCGCTGCTCCTGCGTGAGGGACTTGACGCGCGTGACGCCTTGGCCCTCCATGAAGTCCATGGTGAGGACCTGTTTGCCGCTGGCGGCGAGGTGCACGTCGGGAGAGAGGAAGACGTCCTGGTCGCCCTGGAGGAGGCTGCGGTAGCGGAGCGCGCATTGGGCCTCGCGCTCGTAGTCGCACTCCCAGCCGAGTTCTAGACGGGCGTTGTCAATGGTCTTGTTGAGGTAGAGGCCCTTGGGAAGTAGTTGCGTGGCATTGAGAAGTACGCCCAGGTTGTCGAGGTCCGAGTTGATGGAGTCGGCGACACCGGGGAATTGGATCTTGACGGCGACCTTTTTGCCGTTGGAGCTAAGGGTGGCTCTGTGAACTTGGCCGATTGACGCAGCGGCGATGGGTGTCTCGTCGAACTCGCTGAACAAATCGCGCCAGTTGTCACCCAGATTGCTCACGAGGACTCGGTCTCTTTGCCAGGCGGGCATGTAGTCTGCTCTGTCCTGGACGCGCTGTAGCACCTCTTGTAATGGGGCCGGGAGCATCTTAGAATCCTGGAAACTCATCATCTGCCCGAGCTTGAGAGCCGCACCGCGCATCCGTGACAGTTTTGCCACTATTCGCTCCGTGTTCTTGCCGCTCAGTAGGACAGAGCCCTCACCGCCGCCGCCAAATGCCCTGCTTACACTCTCCGTCATGGCACCCCCCAGCATTCCGGCTGCGAGGCCGCCGTAGTTCCAGAGACGGCTGAACCGTGATGCTGGAACCTTGGATTCCCGCAGGGAGTATGCAGGTGCTGGCGCTACTCCGGCGGCAGCGGAGGTCGGTTCAGCATTACCCATGTCCTTGGCCAACTCGACAATCTCTGGGTCGATTTTCGTCGACTGAGACTTAGACTCAATATCACCGTCGTTGGAAGCTGGCGTAGATGAAGAGTTGGGAGTCTTGACTGGCTGAGACACATCTGCAGGCGCAACAGATTCCCGTGCCGGTTGAGATTCCGCAGACCTTTCCGATTTTGTAGACTCTGTAGCTGCCACTTCTGGGACCACAGGTGCGGGATATGGCCAGTGTCGCAACGGATGTTCCTTTGCAGGGAGTCCACGCTCACGACGCTCCTTTGCAGAAGCGGCCTTTCTATTTCGCAGCGAACTCAATATAGTTGAGCCGTGAGACGTGTGGAATATGTTTACGTCGATATTGTCTGGCACTCCCCGTTGCTCTGCAGCAAGTCTTTGAGCCTCTAGCCTCTGTTGGTAGGCTTGGTTAAAGGCTATGTTTGTAGCGGTGTCTCTCGGTTTCTTCTGTACATTCTCCGCTTCGGCAGGTATCGGCTGCGACGGCCGTGGCGGCGACGGGGTGGAAGCTGCTGATGTTGTTCGTGACGCACCGGCAACGGCGTCACTGGCTACCGCTCCATCGTGCTTCGCGGAATATTCTGGTGATCGTGTAGCTCCTCCACTGACATCGTCTGCAGATGCTTGCCGCCATTCCGGTCTCACAGCCGATGTTCTGCGGTAAGCGTCGAGTTGTCGGGACCTGAGGGCGACGTGCTTGGCAGCAACGGAGCGGGAGGCACTGAGCAGCGCCGCAACATCAATTGCCAAGTCAACGAACCCCATGAGGACTTGGCCGCCCCTAGCGACAGAGGTACACCGGCTCGCAAGCTGTGGCGAGCTGTGTGTTGTTGATAGGGAAGTTGAGCGCGTGGGAAAATAGCTTTACACAGATGAGGCGGGCATTTTTGCACGCGGCAGTAGGTGGTGACTTCATCATGTCCATCGTCCAGAGTGGAGTATGCAGCTAAGCGGGCCGCCATGGCCAGGGCATACGGTACCTATACCTTAGGTAGCTCAGTAACATTCTACACCTCGTGAGTGAACATGTTTGGCATCAAATA
Source organism: Claviceps pazoutovae (assembly GCA_018360065.1). Lineage (NCBI taxonomy): Eukaryota > Fungi > Ascomycota > Sordariomycetes > Hypocreales > Clavicipitaceae > Claviceps > Claviceps pazoutovae. The sequence goes on from SRPO01000067.1 coordinate 52,733, forward strand.
ATAACACATAGGAGGCAGTTGAAAAGACGCTGAGTGTATTCATTATGTGGGCTGTATTCTATCGATCGAGTACCACGACGGGCCAATGCTTGTGCAATGTAGAAATCCAATTGAAATGCGATTCATGTTTCTCATGATAAAAGAAGGCGCAAAGCGCGGAAGATGCCAGTAAAATGACGTATCGATCCCTCGAAAAAATGAGGGCATCACATAGTTCCTTAGTGTAACCATATTTTTGTGTAATATGCGTAACATTGCGTATTCGCTGATGAAGAAGTGCTTGGGCAAAACTAAACGCATCCATCTACTCATTGGATGGGCCCGGTCTTGTCACGCTCCGTAAAAGCGATCCTCTGGGCTTCATCGGCGTAGATTGCGCAAAAGAATTCCTTGAAGATTTGTTTTTGGGAGTCGCCATTTTGCTCCAGAGCCTTTGAGCTGCGGGAGTCAAGTTACCAGAGACTCTGGGACTGCTGGGAAATTTGGGGACTTGCGGGGTTGCAGCCTTCCCTGTGAGCCCCGTTCGTGCAGATTCTTTGTTTGATTTCGACATGCGGTCCACCATCCTCTCATGTAGTAGCTCTCGCTTCCGTTGGTCCTGTAACTTGAATGGATTGTGCGCGTCACCAGGTCCCAGATCTATCCTCAGCGGAGTTATCTGGGCCCCATCATCATCATCCTCATCATCAACAAAAGAGTAACCGTTCACTCGGGGGGTCTCGCTTCCTTCCACGATGCTGGAATCTTGATCGCACTGGCGTGGCCTGCCGGCGATTGCATCTTTCACGGCTGAAATGGTTGGCGAGGGAGGACGCCGAGGTGCGTTTAGCTGAGGTGCCCTGGTGTTCGCGTAATCAATTGACCTAGGAGCCATGCGTGAGGCCTCCTCGGCTCGTTGGGCAATAGTGACGACGCCATCGTCCAGGCCTTGAGGTTGAAACATCAGGCTGTTCTGGGGTGCAGCATCCCAGGCATCCGGCCTCGCTGGTCGGTCATGGCGATCCTTGATGGCAAGATCTTTTCGCTCAAACCCATCATCCACAAGACTTTGTGTGAGAGACAGCTTGTCCGACACTTCTTTTTGTTTAATCATTTGCTTGGAAGCAAGCTTGTTCCCACGCCACAGCCAAGCGTATTTATCGGCTTTCTTTTGATTCTGCTTGTCCACCAGCCTGTAGAAGCTCTCGTTGTCTTCACTTGTGTAGGTCGCCTGGAATTGCGATAAACTCATGCTGGTGTCGAGTCGAGGTTTTCTCGTGACCACAGTGGGAGCAATAGATGAAGGAGTGTCTCCCACGAACGTAGTTGGCGTGCGTCCTCCATCGGCCGTGAATCGAGCTGATGAATGCTTGGTGTTTCTGCCTGGAGTCATGACGGTTCGAAGCCGGAGGCCGGCACTTGAAATCCAAGCGGCATCTTTGGATTCTACTGCATCCAGATATTCTTGCTGGATCTGGGTCTCCAAGAGGCCTGGGAAGAAGTCTCGAGCTATGATGTGGGAGATAGCCTCGGTGTAGTAGTCTTCGTCGAGGACCTTCTTCGGGCGCTTAATCTTCTTGACCGGAGGCGGTGCCGGCATCAGATCTGTATCGACCCTTTTCCGCACCAAGGCGGCGGAGGCCTTACTTGGAGCTGGCGTCTCCATATGAAGGTGCCTAGCGTCGTGCGCGTTTTCTCAAACGCAAGCGGTCTGATGTCGTGAGTGGGTTGGTTTACGGGTGCCGTGTGGTAAGCGGATGGATGCAGCGATGCTGAAGCGTCTTCCTATTTTGCTCGATTGTAGGTGGTGCTGGCCGAGCGATGGCAGAATCTTGCACGTCATGAAAGTACCATGATGTCCAGCAACTAGAGACGAGACGGCGGTGTTATGCTTCGAAATTTGACGTTGACTCTCTCTGACCAGGACGGAGCTTTGAGGTTGTGGAAGGTGGGGCTGTTGCTTGTCTCGACTTCTCGAGTCTTTCAATTTCTGGCCGGTGACATGCGGACCCGCTCATGCAACTAAGCGGGCTCAAAAGTGCCGCGTCAATCGACTTCCCTAGCCGGCAGCTGGGACAAGTTGGCCAATGGCCATACAGCATTGACACAAACTCAGCCTGTGGTTGGCCGGACGACGCCTCGGATGGACCCATGAAGCCTCGTGCTTGTGCAACCCGGGCCCCAGCCAAAAGAAACCCCCCTGCCTTACCTCTGCCCCACGTTCCCAATCAATGCCTCGGGTTTGCACCTCCAACGCGCAAACACCGTACAGACGCCGATATTTTTTCTCAGGTTCTCCGGTCGCGGAATGCCTGGCTCTAGTTATTACTGCTCTCAAGTCTCCTGAGTCCTCGTCCAGCCTGGTAGATACTAGACTAATTTTTTATTATTTCTACATTTCGTTTGGTTTGAGACTCGCCTTCGCCGCTCCTCGCCCGCTCACTGCGACCGGCGCAACTTGCCAAATTTCCATCATGTCTCAGGAAGCTGTTGATCTCAAGAACCAGGGCAACAAGGCCTTCGCCTCGGGCGACTACATTGGTGCCGTCGACTTCTACACAAAGGCCATCAAGCTGAATGACAAGGAAGCCACTTTCTTCACCAATCGTGCTCAAGTGCGTATATAAAAGCCTGACCCAGGCTTCGGTTTGGGACGGACGGTTCCTCTTCCTAGTCGTGTGACTGACGATTTCAACTCGACACTTTTTTCCTACCATTGCAGGCGCACATCAAAACCGAAGCATACGGATATGCTATTCAAGATGCCGGAAAGGCGCTGGAGCTGAACCCCGGCATGGTGAAGGTTGGTAACACTCCATGTATACTGCCGTGTCAGCGCCGCGGAGAACAGAATTGAGCTCATCATGCTTTGTAGGCTTTCTACCGACGTGGTCTTGCCCGAACTGCCATTCTGCGACCCAAAGAAGCAATCAATGATTTCAAGGAGTGTGTCAGACTAGACCCCAACAACAAAGATGCGAGACTCAAGTTGGAGGAATGCAAGAAGATCGTGCGACAAATGGCCTTCTTCGATGCCATCGAGATTGGCGACGAACCCTCGGCGGCTGAAGGCATTGACCTTGATTCCATGGTGGTTGAAGACGGCTATGATGGCGTCCGACTTGAGAATGAAATGACACAAGAATTCATCGACGACATGACTGAACGATTCAAGAACAACAAGAAAATCCACCGCAAATATGTCTACCAAATCGTTATTACAGTCAAGAAGATCATCTACGATGAGGCGACTATGGTGGAGATGCAAATACCTGATGATGTTGAGCTCACCATTTGTGGTGATACTCACGGTTCGTAACCCCCAATTTCCTTTCCACAGATTTATATATAAAGCACATGGCTGAATCGAATCACGGTAGGCCAATACTTTGATTTGATGGAGCTATTCCGTCGTAACGGATCGCCCAGCGACAAACACTGGTACCTTTTCAACGGCGATTTTGTCGACAGAGGCTCATGGTCAACTGAGATCGCTTTGCTATTGTATGCCTACAAATGGCTGCGGCCAAATGGTTTCTTCCTCAACCGTGGCAATCATGAGACAGACGACATGAACCGCGTCTACGGCTTCGAGGGAGAGTGCAAAGCCAAATACAACGAGAGGTACGTGATCACCATGTGGGGTTACCACGACTGTAACCAATGTCTCTATTTTACAATGTATGGATCATACTGACCATCTTTTCTCAGGGTATTCAAGCTCTTCTCGGAGAGTTTTTCTGCCCTACCACTGGCCACGCTGGTCGGCGAAAAGTATCTGGTTCTCCATGGTGGTCTGTTCTCGGACGACAATGTAACACTGGACGACATTCGGAAGCTCAACCGACACAACCAGAGACAACCTGGGCAGTCTGGCCTCATGATGGAGATGCTGTGGACTGACCCGCAAGATGAGCCTGGCCGATCAGCGAGCAAGCGAGGTGTCGGACTGCAATTCGGACCCGACATTACCAAGAAGTTCTGCGAGAAGAACGGACTCGAGGCCGTTATTCGAAGCCATGAAGTTCGCATGGCTGGCTACGAAGTCCAGCACGACGGAAGATGCATTACCGGTACGCCTCAGTCCTCCAAGATTTCCCCACCTGCTTTGTATCATTCTCTGGTCTTCGTTTCTAACACGACTTAACTAGTCTTCTCCGCGCCCAAATATTGCGACTCAACGGAGAACAAAGGTGCATATATCAATGTCAAGTCGGATTACAAGCTGCAATACGAGCAATTCGACGCTGTACCACATCCGAACATCAAGCCAATGGTAAAACCCCCTTGAACTGGATGGCATTCCAGCGCCAACCTTCTCCGCATACTTGTCTTTCTATTTACTGACTGTGTTTTCCAGGCATATGCCCAAAGTTCTCTTATGTCATCCCTGATGTAAGAGAAGAATATCACAGAAGAAATTCACACACATTATGGGCAAGGATATAATTACTTTACAGCCACAGGAACAAGACACAACCCACATCCCACGAAATTCCCCGCGAACTATCATCATGAAAGCATTGGATCCGGAGTCAAGAAAGGGTGGCATGCATTGGTGATAAAAAGTTTGCGTTTTTGTTAATAATCTTTTAGGTCTGGTATCGGGTGGTTCATCATGCGAGAAGAAGAAGAAGTAAAGAAAGCAAAAAAGAAGAGAAAACAGATACCAGATTACATAGAGGAGAAAATACCAGTACATCAATATCTACGATAGCAATTTCTTTCATCGTTCATCGTCGTCATAACCAGTCATCCTCCTCCCATTTTTCCTTGTCGTCAATCCTTCGCCGCTGCAGACTTTTCTTCTCCGCCCCGGAACACCTCCTCCTGCGCCACCTGCCCAAGTAACAGCCCCAGCCAATTCGATGACCCCTTCATCCGCAGCACATACTGCGTGTCCCCCTCCCTACTGCCCCTGTAGGCCGTGATGGCTGCTGCGAAGGAGTCCATGTCCTCGCGGGGCAGCCTCACCCAGCATGTGGAGTCTTGCGCCTTGAGAATATCAATGGGGATGGCAGAGCCGGTGAGCCCGAGGAATTGAGTCAGCGCGGCGGTCATGTATGACTTGACCATGAGGTCGTCTAGCTTGATGGTTTGGAGGCCGTCGGTGGCGAGCTCGAGGTATGCGTACGACCAGGGTTGTTCGGCGAGGGGGATGGTGAAGGTGTGGGAAGTATGGGTGAAGTCTTGGCCGTGTTCTGACATTTTTTATATCCTTTTTGGGGGGGATTTGTGCTCCTTTATTTGTTTTTGTTTTTGGCTGTGCGCTATGAGCTGTGTGTCTGATTAGGATTTAATTTGTCTCAGAGCTTTGGAAACGTTTCTCATTTTCGCGCTTCAAATACCTTCTTATTTTCATACTGCTCTTGTTCTACGGAGTACGTCGAGGCAGTTTGTACACACATAGCTTTTTCGAGGAACGTCCATGTCGATGCAATATCGCTTACAAGCATATCTATTCCACCACGCCCCGTAATAATTAGCAGCTTCCCGACTTTAGCACCTTTCAGTGTTCACCTTGTTGCTTCTAAGTTCTATGGAAGTCCCGTATGTACAAAGTCCACTTTCAACCGCGATTGTCACTCTTAGGTCTCAACGTCAACAACCCCCATCTGACGAGCGCATCTGTTTCGCAGCTCACCACCTGCCTCCCTCGCGCGGTCCGAAATCCTCGTTGCAGACTATGTCCAACTTCGTCACGCCCGGCCAGCAGCGCTACCTGCGCGCCTGCATGGTCTGCTCCATCGTCATGACCGCTTCGGTGCGAAACCTCCTCCCAGCATAACACAGCAACCTCTGGTGGCGGCCCGAAGCTCTCAAACACATCAAGAACTCCCCGATATAACGAAGAGTACATTGTACAACCCAGGCCTCTAACATCGTGATAGCGCTTCCGCGATGAAGGATGCCCCAACTGCGAAGAATTCCTCCACCTCGCCGGCTCACAGGACCAAATCGAGAGCTGCACATCACAAGTCTTCGAGGGGCTGATCACGCTGGCTGACCCTTCTAAATCGTGGGTGGCCAAGTGGCAGCGTCTGGATGGCTATGTGGCGGGCTTGTATGCGATCAAGGTGTCGGGGTTGTTGCCGGACGAGGTGCGGAGTACGCTCGAGGAGGAGTATAGAATACAATATATCCCGTGAGTCAGCCAAAGGCGGGGGGTCGAGAAGATGGTGTGACTTGGACTGTGAATGCGCTAATGTGTTTCTTGTTTGATAGGAGAGACGGCACCGAGACGGCGTTGGATAACTAGACGCGAGGGGGCAGATTTCAAAGGGGAGCTTTGTTCTCTTTCTCTTGTTACGTTTTAAAACATTGATTTTCTGGAGTTTTGGATGAGGATTTGGCGTTTGAGGGGTGGACATACCGAGAACAGAGCACTGTGGAAAGATCGTTGGGTTATTTCAAGTCATTATTCATGGTATCTAAAAAAAAAATATGAGCTTCCTGGATGCATCGACATTTTCTTTATCTTCTCCCACACGAAATCATACGCCCGCGTCCCGATTGTAACGATGCAAAACCAAACGCCCATGTCTTAAAAAAGTGCAAATTCTTCCCTAGCTAGTCTCATGGTCTCATGAGTTTCGCTGTTTCTTGCCCGACGACATGTTGAACCCAAAGCCCGCAGACTCGCGCGACCTCTTCCTATCCATCTCCTCGCGCATAATCCTCTCGGCTTCGCTCATCTTCTGGGGCTGCTCAATCTTGCTGGGCTTCTTAGACCGACTTCCCGCCAGCGCGTTCTTCTTGGCCTGTGCAAAGACGTTCTTGGTCTGCGGCTTGGCCCCGATCTTCATCGACACGACACCGCCGCCCGAACTAGCTGATTTCAATTCCGTTGCGCCATTGTCTTGCGTCGTCTCGCCGGCCACGACCGAGGCAGATGCGTCTAATGAAGGCGTCTTTCCCTCTTCACCACCCACAGCCTCCACCGTAGTCCCAATCCCGTTCTTGGCGGCCTTTTTCGACCCAAACGACAATGTAATCTTCTCGTCGCCATCCTGCCTTCTCAGCTCTCTCTCCTCCTCCTTCGCTTCCGAAGCACCCGCACTCGCACTCGCCTGCTGCTGCGCTCTCCGAATCTGTTCCCGTATCATGCGCTGCTCGAGCTGCTCATCCCCCTGATCCTGCGCCTCCTTCCTCCTCAGCGCTTCCTGCCGCCTCAACGCGTCAGGCGAGTTATCAATCCACGAGATATGGATCCCCTTTTCCGTCTCCTCCACCCGACATATGCCTTCCTTGCCGAGATATTTCGCGAATTCCGTCAGAGACGGCCATCGCGTCGCATTCATATGGATGTGCTCCTTATTGGCGATGTATTCCTGGTAGAAGTGGTTCATCTGAACTTGTTTCTCGCCGTGGCCTGTTTTGAGAAGCTGCAGGAAGTCGCGGAGGAAATCTTCGCTGAATTGGTTGATAAATTTCTTGGGGTCTTCGCCTACGACGAGCATTTGCCGGACGTGGCTCTCGGATTGGGTGTGCATTTTGAAGCCGTTGGCGTCGCGGCATTGTTTTTCGCAGACTTGGCAGTACCATCGGAGGCGTTGGAGGCCTTTGCTTTTAAGTTTGTTGGCGAGGTGTTTGGTTGAGCCGACTTCTGCTTTGGGCATCTTGGCGGCGATGGGGTCGTTGATTCTGCTTGTGTATTCGTAGAGTAGATTTTATGTATTCATATAGCTTCTGCATTTACTCTTTCTTCTTCTTTGCGACGAGTCGGACAATTTGGGGTGGTGGGTGGTGCTGATCGCGGTTCGTGGTTGGAAATGCGATGATGCGGTGGAACTTGGAAGTTTACGGCCTTGCACCTTGGGGTCGTCTGGCAGCCTTGCATGCGGTTGAGCTAAAGTAGGTACCTAACCTATGTACCTCCTAGTCTCATCACGCGCCCCGTTACATGCAAAAGCATCGACTCTTTGCGCCACCCAACCCTTCAAGGCCTCTCTCCCTCTACCCGTCAAGTTCTCGTCAGACAACCCTTCAACTGTGAAAGCTTCCCACGTTGCTTCCTTTTCTTTCTCTGCTCTTTTATGCTCCTTTCATCGGCTTACTCCAGACGATATACCCTCTATACAACGCAGAGCGTCACTCCTTCCCTTTCATTCTTCAGCGGCTGTTCCTTCGCGGCAATACATTGCACACCTCAAAAGCGGATAGACAGACAAGGCAAACAAGATCGCCATCACTCACTAGCACATCATGTCTGAGCGTAAAGTTCTTCAGGTATGTCTCTCCCGTGTCTATCGCACACCCTCCTGAACATTCATCTCCTGTCACATTGCCTACTGACCCGGTCGTGCTTGAACAGAAATACTACCCCCCCGACTTCGATCCTCGCGACATCACCCGACGGCGCGGCGGGCGCAAAGGCCAGGAACAAAGCGGCACGCGCATCCAAACAGTGCGAATCATGGCCCCCTTCAGCATGAAGTGCACCACGTGCGGCGAATTCATCTACAAGGGCCGCAAATTCAACTCGCGCAAAGAAACAAACATGGAGCACAAATATCTCAATATTCAAATCTTCCTACTCCACATCAAATGCACCCGCTGCAGCGCGGAAATTATCCTCCGGACAGATCCCAAGAACAACGACTACGCTATGGTCAAGGGTGCGGTGCGCAATGCAGAGCCCTGGCGGAATCGTGTCGCAGAGGAGGAGTCAGTGGAAGAGCGGCTCGATCGGCTGGAGCGTGAAGAGGCAGAGGCGGCGGGCGAGGAGGAGAAAAATGCCATGGCAGATCTGGAGGCGAAGAATGCGGATGCGAAACTGGAGATGGCTGCGGGGGATATGCTGGACAAGATTCGGCAGCGGAATGCGCGGATTCATCAGTCGGAGAAGGAGGGGACAGATTATGTGGATTCAGTTGTGCGGCCTGAGGAGGAGGAGCGTGCTCGGCAGGAGCGGGAAGATGAGGAGGCGGCGAGGAGGGTATTTGCTGAGGCTAAAGCGAGAGCTGCTGCGGAGGAGGTTATTCCTCTCGATAGTGGCATGAGCGACAGCGGCAAGGACAGTGTGAAGGCTGAGATAACAGTCGACGGTTTCAAGATTCCACCGCTGCCCACAACGTCATTCAAGCGCGTAGTAAAAAGGAAGAAGGATCATGCAGCGTTACTTGGCATCAAGAAGAAACCGTCACTAGTATGAGGTACTTTGCCTGAAGGTAACTGTCACGCATATTAGGGTATCAGTTGTGTAATATTTATAACATTTCACGTGATCACATCTAGAGATTGAAGTGACTGTACTACAAACCGCAAGCATTGAGCATTGTTATGCTATTACGATGAGCTGGAAAAGAATTGCTGATGCTATGAAATTTTTCATCCTTACTCCAAACACCTGATCATAAGACATTATCCAGTATCCATCTTGCTTCAGATGTGTAAACAATATTGATCATTACCGTTCACTTCTCTTGAACAGTACCAAGAAGGGCGGACCTAACAAGGCGTCAAATCAATTGTAACCCCCAAACGCCGCAAAAACAAAAAAGTATGTCTCGTAAGTCGAGAACACATAAAATGCGACATGTACGTATGAATAATTCCTCGTTGAACTGGACGTATGAGTCGGCCCATGGCGTAAAGTGAGAATGACTTAAGGCTCGAATTGAATTTTTTTGCTGCAGAAGAATGCTACTTGACGTATGGCCGACCGCGGACGTCTAATGATGATAGTCGCGAGACATACTGCCATTGCTGGACATACTGCCGTCGGAGCTAGTACTTGAACGGGCAGACCTGGATCCGTTGGCCTCCATCTGACGCTTCGTATGTTCGTGCATGAATTGAGAGTAGCTTATCAAGCTTTGAGGCGGCTGAGGCGAGGTGGACATCATATTGTACGAGTCTTGTGAGGTGGGCATTGTGGACGAAACGTAACGAATGCAACTATGAGAATTCTTGACACTGTTGATAATAAAAGGCAGCAGTGGATGCTATCATGAAACGTTGGATACAGCGTATTGGTTTGAAGGTTTGGAGAATTTGTTTTCGTGATCGTCTGATATATTTTATGACTTGTGCGTTGACTGTGGAAGAAGGGATTGAGGTAAATGATGGACGAGACGACGAACGACGAGTGGATTTTCAGGGTCTTTATAAATCGGGGAGGGGAAAGGGACTTCAAAGGGTCTTGGACCGGGCGGGGGGGGGGGGTGGGGGTGCCCAGGCTTCTACGAAGTAGACCACCAGACCCCGTCCCCATGGGCCCCGCTTCCCACCCCCGTGCGCCACTAACGCCTCTGACGATGCATGGCCCCATCTGGAAAGCCTAGGAGTGGAGCCCTACCCTTGTCAGTGGGTGAGCACCTGCATGCGGATGGGGCATGGTACAGCGGCAACTGCGGAGCCGCCCCGCCCAGCCACTCTCCAGTCAGCCTGGCAGGCAATTCTGCTCATGTTCTCACGGCAAGAGCGACCGCCAAAAAGTTGGTTTTCGGTCGGCAAATGACAAAACACTTCACTAATGCCGCATGCTTATCCGAGCCAAAAACGAAATGCACCAACGTTGGATAATACCTGAAGGGGGACCGCTAGGCAGAGCTGGCATGATCATCACAGGTATGGCACGAAATCCACCTTTGACGACACCACGATCAAAGACGACGAAAGCCACAAAAAGTTTCAGCCTGATTTGCGTCTTGCAGAAAAGGGCACGGCTGCGAAGTGCGGGTAGCGGAAGACACATGTCTCAGTTTCTTTGTTTTTGTGTTATTCTTTCATGCGACTCAAATCCGTCAATTCATCCAAACCATCGCCGGTCAATTATTATTGTGCAAAGCAAAGAAACTTTTGATCAAATCCACTCGCTTTGCTGGGGTTGGGGGTGCGCTTGAACTATGAGGTATGTAGGTACCTATGGCGTAGAACGGGTCCACGATTTCGTCACATGGAAATGCCCGATCCACCAACGTAAAAGAGAAAGAGAAAGAAAGCTTCTGTCAACTCAGGGCCCGACCCCAGGGGCGTATGTGGCTGTCTCCTCAAAGCGCAGGACTTTTGCCATCACATCAGAGAGCTACGTAACTCGTACGGCGAGAGCGAAGCTGATGACATAGGTAGCTCGTGGGCGTGCAAATGCCACTAGTTTGGCACTTCTCTTTGATGGCCCAACAGTCGGATCAGACAATGGAGTCATGCGGTGTCACATGTCCCGGGAATTCCAATCTTGATAGTTCTTGACTCGTTATAATACATAGACCGGCGGTTGCGCAGGCGGCACTCTTTGCTAATGTGTGTTTTAACTTTCCGGACCAGGCGGCTGATGGCTAGAGTGTCGACGGAGCATCTCCCATGAGATCGCCAGTAACGTAATCATTGTACATACATACATAAGAAGAGTCCCTGGGCTCGCCCAAGCCGATCTTTACGCTAGATGCCGGGCGGGGGAGAATCCGTCTCTTTGATGAGCAAAAGACCCCGATTTTGGGGGCGACACCACCGAACGACTTTTTCGGCGAGGCCCACGGGGAAACGAGGGTTCAGCGACAACCAGCCAGTCCGAGCTAAACCGTCAACATCCTTCAATTTACTTATCTATCAGACAAAGATATTAGACGAAAGATTGAGGAACCCACAGACGACCAAGAGGCAGCACAACATTCCTGTCCACGAATCGCGGAAACACAATCTGTCGCCAACCATCAACGAGATTGACTCTAGACCCGTTGAGAAAAGGCAATTTCACTGAATCTGGAGAAACTGGATTCGCTTGTGGATTGTGCTTTACCAAAACGGGGCCGCCGTCAAATCGACCCTTACTTGAAGTTGCAGCCCCTCCCATCGCCTCCACCCCCATCTGCCGGTGATGTCACTTCTCGACCAGGGAAAACTGGGAATCATTCCCCCCAAAAAAACAGGGGCCTGACGTTACGAACCTGAGCAATGATTGAAGGTGCCATGACGCTGGATATGTTATACCGTCATGTCGATAACGTCAAGAAAGCCTCAAAGCCGATCTCGTGCTACTGCTCACCATGGTGAGCAGTCATAGCGAAGCCGCATTACGTAATCTCATGCTCAGGCTGTACCACACGGGAAACCAAGTCAGGCCTGTGGCGATCCCTCCCTACGAAACTATTCTCGAGCCCGATAGTATCACGACGAGAGTGCAAACGAGGCGAGGGGCAGGTTTTTTTCGTCATCCTTGAATTCTGCGACGGCGCGACGTCATGACCAGAGCGGACCCTACACGATTGGCTCTATGGCTCAACGTCATTGTCTTGACGCCTCTCGAATTGGGTATCTCTCCGACTAAATCATGTCAGGGACCAAACAGAACGCCGAGACCATCAAGACTGCCGCAGTCACTATTCATGGACCCTCGGGACCACAACAAGCTCACACGGTGGGCACTGGGGGGTACTCCCGGCAGTTGTTGAATCTGAGTATACATAACTCGGACCCTGAGAATGTGTACCAGACTATGTATGGCTCGAGCAAGTCTCACAACAAACACTCGGTGCCTAGATAGATAGCTTGGTTTTCCTTGGATATGCTGAGGGCAACGACAGAGTTGAAAGGGATGCCACAAAGCTTCTTGTCCACATCACGACCCATTGACTCGGAGTCCTCAGAATTGGCTCTGCATACCTCATACCTACCTAGAACTCCGTAAACCGACCAAGTCGGGCCGGTCCCCTTTCATTAAGCCCCTTTGGAGGTTGGGACCACGCGATAGCCAATTGTCGCGTTGTAGCCAAGTGTCAAGAGGATTTTGCCCAGCAAACGAACAGCCCATTGATTGCCTGATCTTTGAACACATTCCACGGCTTTGCCAGGCATTATCGTGGAAGGCAGAAAACGACTAAGAGCTTTGGCTGCAAAGACTCCGAGTTGTGGGTGGCCACTGGCCAGATTCAGAAAGATGCAGCGCATTGCTGGGCTTGCAACCACCACATCTTTAAAGCTCCGAGAGCAAGAACCGTGCAATGGTGCATGGGGTATGCTTGTTCAATTCCCGCGATTCATCCTGGGGTTTGCAAGCAAGAAACCGTGGTTCTATACGAGCATCACGAGCATCACCTGATACCGGCCGCCCCCTGCCCCCCCCTCCCATGACGGCGTGTCCGGCCATGGTTCTTTTTTTCCATACATTGAAACAAATTATTAGCCTGGACACTTTTTTTTCCGTGCGGGGAGCCCGATGACGTTGAGTGAGGCCCCTCATTTTCGTGACGCGCGTAGCTGATGTGTGTCGAGACTCGAGACGCCTCACGAATCGACTACATATACGATGCGAGACTGAGCGTTCGGGATACATGCGGTCAAGGTTAACTCGAGTAGTTGTCTTCTTGGCACAGACTTCCGTGTCATGGACACATGAATTATTTGTAGACTTGGTAGGTGAAGATCACGCGAGTCGCAACAGCTCGTCGGGTGCCTCAATTGGCTTTTTTTTAAAGTCTCGTCTAAGTACCAACATGCGCAACCCAAGTCCGACGTCACACATTATGCAAGGGAACCTACTCTGCACTTCGACACCAAATGTGCGACCAACTCTAACAAGATATGTAGACGATTGTACAGGATCCGCGATGCAACCTCTGTTCGAGTCGTTCACCTCATACGGACTCGCTATATGACCCACGGGCCACGTATGGCGAGAACTTCGCCTGACCTTGTGTCCTGCCATCCCCAGTCTGTTTAATGCAAACAACCATGAACCCTACCAATTCGCTTCCTTCATGTCGACATCAGCCCACCACGGCACACCATGCGTCGGATGTTACGTATCGGCTGTCGTACCGAAAGAAGTTCATGTCATCGCCACGAACGATTGTACTGGAATTGGAAGTGATCATGTACAACACGGATTCCAAGTTCCACGGTCATGGCACAAGAGTTCCAAGCTAAGAAGGCCAGAAGCTATGATTACATTATCAAAAATTACACGTTAAGACCCCACGCTTCCTTAAAAAATCACTACCATTTCCCCGTTTGACTCCCGTTGATTATTCCAAGACTGCTAACATGAACTCGATACTGAATACAAAACGCCGGACACACAAAAATGTATAAAACGTGAGAAAATGCGACTTCTGCTCGCCACTCCGGATATATCTTTTCTCTTCCGCTTCCTTGCCACACTCCGTCTAGTATAGTTCCTTTATCCCCAAAGCGCTGTAATTGCTGTGACCACGAGGCGGCTCATAAAGCCTTGGCCGCTTGGCGCTTGCTTGCTCTGTGCTCAAAGATAAGAAGCAGGCGAACGGGCATATTCTCCAAGAACTTCAATCTCTTGTGAGTAAGGTTGCTTAAGTTGCGTTGCCCTGTTATCGCGTAGGTTTCGCTCGTTGCAGGAGAGAATCTCACTTCCCAAGTCTGCCTTCTCGGGAGGTTGATCGAGTTTTGCATTGGGCCATCGCCTGATGAGTCCGCGACAGTATATCGATCATCTCAAAAACTGTGGGCTCACGTTTCATCTGGAGAGGTCTCAATACCCTTAATATTGCCACAATCAAAAGCTGGTCTTTTCACGAGGCGCCAGCACTTAGTGATGGATTTGTGGAAGTTGGAAGGAACTGTCCGGCCTCCAGAACTGTCTCATGCTGTGCTGGCAGAGGTCTTCCATATGATTAGTTAAAAAGAAAAAAAAGAACACGGATAATGAGGTATCAATAAGCTGGCTTTTCAGACTCTGTCAACCTATGCAGCCGTTCGTGGATCACACCCCAAGAGTCGGACCAAAATAAGTCGCCGCTGCAATTGCTACCAGATGACGTGAAGTGCATGAGATTGATGGAGGAGGGAGTTGATAAGCCAGGCGCGATTGATCCTGCATGAACGCGTCTATCCATGCATGCACTATCAACTGATGAGACTGTTGCTGATTGCCAACTAAGAACGGCCATGCACCACCAGTGCACCACCCACAAAATGAAGAGAGAGCTCTCAACCTGTCAATCGTCATCGTGTACGAAACGAGAACCGGATCAGAATTTCGGCTTTCTTTATCTCGATATGAGTCCAAGATTTGAGTGCTGTATCTGATTAATTGAGTAGGGTTGGTCGGATTGCGAATTTCATCTTTTTGTATGGTCTTATCGAGCCGAACTCTGCTTTAAGCAGAGACACTCAACCACGAGGTCGACGTAGAATCCACATACAAGTCTTTATCGTGCGGTAAATATGCGTAATAGGAACAGGTTATTTTTCGCCTGGTCTCTGGAAACTGTACCTCGTGAGTCGTCTTCCTGGCCTTCAGTGGTATGTCTACTCTCGGTCGACTGCACCAAGCTATGATAAAAATAGACACGCTTTCAGATTTGCATATAAGTGCATTGTCTGTAGTGATAAAAATCTTTAGTGCTTAACGCCGCAGCCAGAGAACAGACCATGTTGCGGAGGTTATAGTAGTGTCGTCTTGAGATCTTATGAAGGCATCTCCGAGCCCGATGGATGCTATGAAGGCATCTCCGAGCCCGCTGGATGCTATGAAGGCATCTCCGAGCCCGCTGGATGCTATGAAGGCATCTCCGAGCCCGATGGGAATTTGACGGATATCAGGTAATATATGAGCCTGATTCAAAATTTGCGAGTCGGGGGATATTCTTGTCCGGGGGGTCCGAATACGCGCTCAACGGCGCTTAGCAGTGCCAGAGCAACAGCAGTCTGTCGCGGAGGCAGCATCATCGCGTAATTGCCAGTGGTCACATGAGCCCTGGCTTTTGGGGCTTTTGGTGCTTTTGGTCACCATGCGGCATACCATGATTGCCATCTTACGTTCGCATGAAGCTTGAATCTCGAAGCGCTTGCTGAAAGACTGGGCGAGGGCGTTCCAGTGCTATTTACTCCCCAGCTTTCTGGCAGACCACTCCCCAGCTTTCTCCCAGACTACTCCCAGAGCTCTTCTTCGTGACCGGCTTCAGGGAAGGGGCCGTGATTGTCCATCTCTGTTAGAATCTGGCAATAGGCCCCAGAGTCTGGCTGCCCGATAGATGTGATCTCCGGACTCTTGAGTATGTGAGCTCCCGGATCTCTCCGGTCCTATAGTTGCCCCTTCAATCGATTCCTTCACTCATTATCCTCACATTGAAACAATCTCGGAGGCGGCGCGGACTTGGGGCGGAGGGTTGAGTAGGAGCTGAGTATGTCTGGCACGTGCTCGGGACAAACAGGGGGAATGCAAGTTGCAAATTCACCGAAGATCGCCCTTGGGAAGGTTAATACATCGGCGCACGTGTTCGGCGGCGAGGGCTAAGCTATCTGCCACAAGGGCAAAGTTTGGCCAAGCCAAGGCAAGACTTCGTCCATCGTGATTCGTGTGACGTGAGCACTGAGGCCATAACCATTTCCTTGCAGTTGCCATTGAGAATTTTCTTCGGTTCCACCATGAAGGTGGCTATTGATTGTCGGGAATGAAGTCAAAACATCTCATTCTTTCATTCGTTTCTCAAGCCCAGAACCTGTTGGTAACAGTCGGTGACAACTCCGAAACAAATCTCTCGTTGTACCACCGCGTCGTGCAGGGTGTTTCGGTAAAAGCCTTCATGGTCTCATATGTACTGATGTCCCACGGAATCTCGGTGTCATCTCTTTGAACGACAATGGACTTGTGCTTCGTGCGGTCATGTCTTCTTTCGACTTCCGCTTCGCAAGATCTGAGGGGAAACCTGGCCACTTCCTGTTCAAATGACACGTTCTGTCATACTCACCTTAGGTGAGTGATGAGTAGCAGAAACACAAGCCTTTGACGTATTTGCTTTTGAGGCGGAATGAGACCTAGGGTCAAGACTTCTCTTTCGCACTGTATAGTTTGCACCTTGTACATACTATATCTTCTTAATCACACCACAACTTCAATATACGCGATTGAATAGGTAGCAGTAGAATGTTTCCACTTTCTGAACAGTTCCAGGCAAACATTGTCGCCGCCTGCGACGCAAGGCCGCCGAAAAGACCTGTCTATAAAGAAAAAATAGAGATCGTTAAAACTGACGGTGCTAAGCCCTCGTACGCGATGGTGCTGGCTCGCGGAGACTTCACGTGCTCAGAAAGATACTTTGCACCCCGCGTGCTCTCTCAGACATCTCGCACTTCGTGTGCTCTCTCGAGTCTCAGACATCAGAGGATGACAAGAACATAACGGTATCGTCGGTAGCAGACTGCGGACAGTCAAAACAAATATGTGATGAGGAGGTGTTTGACAGAGGCTACGCGAAGAGCGGCTTCTGCGGAGGATGTCTGACTTTTGTAGTGATGGCGACGGACGAAATTTAGAAACTTCGGCGTGTTCCGAGGTGGATGAACAAGGAAAAAATAACGCACTGGCACTGCTCAGCATCGGGCACGAAATGGATCCAAATGCGGCATAATTGAGCACATTGGACTTTCCGAACAGCCTTTCTTCTTTCCGCATCCAATCCTTATGTCGTCCGCATTCGTTCTTAAAATCAAGCGTGCCATGGGCTTCGCGGGAACTGACAACCCGAGCAGGTTGTGGTTCGTATATGGCGTAGCCATTGGCTTCTTGCGCTTATTTGCTGCTGTTGACTTATCGAATACACTGAGCACCCTGTGATGGCGTATTGGTATGCAAATGATGGCTGAACCCAACTTCGCACCGATACACTGCAGTCTGCGACTCTGCAGGCTCATGGCTTAGCTCGAATACGGATCGAGACGCTGCAGACTCACTTCTTACAATGCCTATCCAACGCGCGACTTTGCCGTGGACCTCTGACAGATTCGCCATCGAGTCGATGTTTTCTTTGTGGGCGATGACAGTGGACACCTTTAACGCGTACGGTGATTCGTCCACGAGCCACCTTGTTTTCTTCAAGCCCACGACTATAGCTGGCATCTCTTTTTCTTGCATAGAGTCTCTTCTCTCAGCATCTCCAAGCTTGTGTGAGAGCCACATGATAATTCTAACTTTGTCGAGGTTGGAGTCCATTGTCGTTGGTTCCGCTTCAGTGTCTTCCATCTGAAATATAACTCCACCTGTTCCGGTATTCGAGGCATCTGTTGCCAAATGGAATTGCACCCCAGGGCGGGCCACTTGTTAGGCTTGGTCGCCGTAGAGACGCATTGCCCAGCCAAGGATACGCAGAAGATAAAAGATAGGATTAACGGAAGGCGTCAGCGTCATATATGTGACACTGTATTGTAGTGAGGATAAAATATCCTCTGAAACAAAGTGATCAGGCTTGGTTGGACTCATATGTGATACATTTCAGGCCAGGACCGTCGTGTTACGTATAGGTCTTGGATCCGGTTCGGCGGCCAGCCGCCAGCCACGTTGTGCTCTCCCCGCTTTGCCGCCCCCTCCGCCTCGTCGACGAAGGAGATAACATAGATGAGCTGGCAACGGATCGTGATAGACTTCCGCTCGGGTAGTTATAGCAGCCAGTGTGCTTCGGCAGGGCTTTGCGCTCTAATTGGAGCGAACCTTATAGCAATGGCTGTAGCGAATTTGTCGTTGGAGGTACTTTCAGGGAGGCTTTGAGCCATCGAGTAAGTGTGGTAATCAGAACCACTTTCGGAGAAAACTCGATGAAGTTGAGACACAGTGTCGAGAGCGAATGTAGCTTTCACCCTGGCGGGGGAGTCGTAACCGCTTTGAGGAATCTATTGCACCTGAGAGTAAGAAGGAGCGTCATGGGTGCAATTCGCATATGAACAAATCTCAGTCTGGCTTAGATAAGATCACAGCCAAAATTGAGATAGTCCAGTAGGTATTCCTACAGGCTCTTGAACAGTGTTTGCCTCTATCTCAGACGCCAAGTCTTTCGACACAGAGCCGTAGACTCCGGGCTGTGGTTGCAGAATAATGCAGCGCTTGCGTTCTAGTTCCTGTAATGTCTCAGTGAAAAACGGGGGCTGGCGCACGAGTTCCCGTGCGACGAATGGCGGCAGGATGGTGCAGGCTCCTGATATGGCCTCAAACACTGCAATTTAGACTCATCGATGAGCGCTACCATTCCCGTGAGGGCACCCACAGCTTCCGAATCTTCATGGGATTTATTTTGATACATTTCGAGGTCCTCTTAAAGCGCCAGGTATTGTGGCATGGACCTGCGTTGATCTTATTTGACGGCAGACGGTTGGATGCCATACGAGCCACAATATCCTTGAGAAGCTCATACGAGTACCAATCAAGGTTTGCTGTGCGCTGGGGGACACGTGCCTATTCTGTTATGGTGATGAAGAGGTGGTACTATCGCCGAGTTCACAGCAGGAATAGCTCAGCTGGCTCAAGCTTCCAGGGAGTCGGGTTCATCGGGAGGACAGACTGGGCCCCCAAGAGCTAACCTAGTACCGACTGTTCATCGGTAAGAACCAATATTTTCGGCTGTTTCAGAGTTGTCGTGACTGGTAAATCTGGGAAGGAGTGCAGCGTGAAGGCGGTGCCCGGCACCTTGTCGTGAGTGAGAGGGGTACTTCAACACCTCTGCGGACGAATTCCCCATGCATGTAAAGACGTCTCTGTATAGAACAGGATATAGGTAAAGCCACGTTATCGGTACGATTCAAAGTTCTCTGTGGGAGATACCACGGAGTCGACGTGGCGGATACACTGTTGCGATGCTCCGTCTGTCGTGTAGGTAGTAGATTGATCATGATTCATGTCCCTCAAGTGAAGAAAGACTAGTCAATGCTTGTGGTGTGTATGTTTGTAAAATGCAAACATATAACGCTAGTTATTTTGCCGTCGACGAGCAGCCTTCTGTTGAAAACCGCAAGGACTCGCTATGGAGTGTATGAAAAAAATATGCGAGAAGCAGGACTCTTTATACAGTATGTGCTTTGCCGAGACACTAATTAAAAGGCCAGTTTTCCAAGTGTTCGCAGTGACACTACCTTGAAAAATCAGGATATGAGCTTCTTGGAACGCGTAATGAAACCACGCCAAATGGGCCGTCAACGGGCCGATGACAGCTTCTCTTCCGGACATTTCAATGCGTCAGACAATTAGACACACGATCTTACAGCTGGTCCGTGGGTAAATTTCTTCCAAGCGAACGAAAAAAACTGGAGCTCGGAGTGTTTCTGATATGTAAAAGCAGTTTTACATTCACATATGATGTGGCAAGATGTGTCCGTGGTATAATGATTCGAGAAAGCCCCAGTGTCACAGCATCTATAAATAAGACCGTCAGAGCTTGAAAAAGAACCACCGGCATGCATAGCTTGGAATTGATAACTCATCTAGTAGAATCTGTACTTTGAGAATGTGCTTCGTCGGCCCTCGGTCACTGCGATATGCACGACGTTGAACACACCAAAGGTATATTGATGGTATTGGACTCAGGATTCTTCGTTGATAGTATCCATCATACGCTTCACTAGGCCGTCATATGTTCGTGGCGATGATTTCAACGCAAACGGAATCTGATAATGAACCAGAATCAAGAAGAAAGTGGTCTTGTCTGCCGTCAGCCAATATAACGGGCTGCATCTGACTTCGGTCGGGGACTTCGGCACTAGCGAGGGAGACATGGTATGGGGTACAAACGGAGTACCCGTATGTATAATCTTTCACACAGCATCCACAGCGTCGGGTACCTAGTACCTACCTCTCTATGTACAGCTCATGTGGTACCTCAAACCGGCACCTCTCGACTTGCCGCTTGGCGTCGTCACGTCCCACATTCATGATCCAACTCCCATTGTCCTTCATCGATTGTCGATTGTCCAGCTTCATCTTGCGGTCAAACTCGACTGTGGCATCAACAAGGGGCCACAAACTGCCTGTTGGCATCTTGTGGGAAAGCCCTCTCCCCAATAGCTTGGTTGCGCCTTCGACCTGCGCTGCCACGCGCAGCAAATGCTTCCTTATGGCGATTGATCGCACCTGACCGTCCCTCATTCGACAACTCGAACCTCGACTCTCGAATCCTATCCATTTGCGGCTCGCTCCGACCTCCTCCTTTCCAGATGCCTCCCATACGCAGCGAGAAGAGGATGCAAAAGAGAATAAGCGAACAAAAAATAAGCGCCCGTCGTGCGCTGCGCGATGCTGCACAGTACTGGTCTAAGTTCATCGCCAGATGCATCCTCCAGCGACTGGAGAGGGAACGCTTCAACGACTTCATCCGGCTCGTCCATTCGCAACATCCGCTTCCCTCCATTCTCATTGCTGAGCTTTTTCTTCGCCCGCAGCCCGACAACGACGTGAGTCCCGATCCGCGCATCCCGCCCTACATCCAGGCTCTCAGCCAGCATGGGTATGTCGACGCGCCCTCGATACTGCGCGCATTGTACAAGTATTCTTCGTTGCATGCGCAGCTGAATCCAGTGGCGCAACTCGGTTCGATGGACGCTATGGACGACGAGAAAGGCCGCGAGGATAGCGCGAGTGGCAAGAAGCCGTTGAGGCGCTGGCGGAGCTCTTCCTGGCTCGAAGAGGTCATGTTCTACCATGTTATCAAAACCATGGTCGAGGGAACGGCTTTCCGAGACACGAGAGCTGCGCTGCAACTGTGCCACGTTATGTCCAAATGGATGGAGCTATTCACCTCGGTGTCGACTTCTTTCGCTGCTGACGTCATGGGGGACCTTCATCAGAATACCCAGCACCGGGATGATCTGGATGTCGCCCGAGCGGCCTTTATTCCTTTATTGCTGCGACTGGTGGAAACTCCATTGCTAGTAAAAGCCATTGGCAAGCCCTTCGCTAAAAGTATGACCTACTGCCCTACCTTTTTCATTTCCTCTCTCTGACTAGACCAGGCATTCGAAAGTACTTCTCCAAGAGCTTAGCACGCTTTGTTCAGACGCTCCAACCCACCCCATTCGTCGATAGGCTCGAGATGTTTCGCACAGATACCTTGGCAAAGTTGGATCCTGTTGATAAGAAGAAGCAGGCTGCTGCCAATGCCGCCATGGATGAACTACTCGACACAACTGTGGGATTGGACAGTATTGTCATCCCAGATATGCCTATTTCCAACACAAGAGCAGCGTTATACATATACTTGAATGCATCGGTACGTTGTAAGGAGGCTTTTGCTACTTGTCTATCTACACGTATATGTATAGTATCTTTTGTTGGCCAAATGCTGATTTTGCATGGACTCGTAGCTTGTAGGACGCCCTTTGATCGATGATCATGCTCTCGTATCGTATATACATAATCGATATCAGGTATGGTGCTCGATGACTCTTTTCCTGGCCTATATTGAAAAGCAAGAGCTGAACTTATAATTTAACCGTGACTCCAGGGCCAAACACAGTCGGGAGTCATTGACCTAATCCTCGCCTCATTCGACGTCCTCGCCAACGCCGTATTCCGTAGCGAGGCAAGCAAAGACGCGCATCTACTCAAAACATTTTTGATTAGCAAATTGCCACTTATCATCTGTCAGCTCGGCACGGGATTCGACATAAATTCGACGGAATTCTGCATCACCGAAGCACTGAACCGAGTCGACACCACCATCTTCCCAACGACGTCTCTGATGTTTGACGAAACACGCAGCAACAACCCATACACAGAGAGTGTTCGTGAGGAATTTTGTACAGCCTGTGCTCTCCATGGCTTGGTACAACGAGATCATGTAGAACGGATCCTGGGCGAGACATCCATGTCTTACGAATCGTCTCTCGAAAAGCACTCCAAGGACAGATTGGTCCAGGATTGCTTTGGGGATGCCGAAAAGATGCAAGGATTGATCCGGGATGTGGAAAAGATTGATGGAAACGTCGGCGCCGTGGCACACGCACTGGTGGATATCATGCGACAGCTTTGTCATAATAAAGACACAGTGTCTCTCCACCTGTTGTGCAGTCAACTTGCGCAGAAGCCTCACACTCTCGACATCCTCCTCTTGTTTGAGAAGGTGTCGGCTATCCTGCAGCCTCTGTGCCAACTGCTGGACAATTGGCACTACGAAGAAGACCAGGGCGAATATCAGCCCATTTACGAAGAGTTTGGATCCATTCTATTGCTCATCTTGGCCTTTTCTTATCGGTACAACCTGACTGCTGCAGACATGGGCATTATGTCGCCCGATTCGAGCGTCGCCAAGATTCTGACCAGCGCACACGTTAGCCGGGAGCGGGATGATCTGTCGGACCAGGAAAAGGGACATGTCACGGGCTGGATCAAGGGACTGTTTAGCAGTGACTCGGGTGGCCTTGGAGACGACTTGATGTCATCTTGTACGCCACACGACTTTCACTCACTCGTGGCCACCATTTTCCAGAACATTGTCGTGGCGTATGCGCATGGGTATCTCAAGGATGAAGCCCTCAAGGGGGGCATAGAATGTGCGTATCTGTTCCTAGGGCTACAGGTCGTTGGTTTGCTGCTCCGCCTTGTGCTGCTCGCCTTTTTCTGTCCTTGTTTGCTGACTGTCCTTTCACAGACCTCGTCGATACCTTTCTACTACCCTCCCTGGTCCCCGCACTTCGTTTCCTGGCAGACTATCTGTGGGTGGAGCAAAAAGAGCAAAAGGCCATCATCAGAATTTTACAGCTCATACTGCTCCCGGCGTCGATTTCCGGAGAAGCTAGCGCCATGCTATCGTCGGTACGGAACTTGGTGGCAGCCCCGCTGGACCATTCCCTGCGGACGTACCAGCGCCAAGATCCCAAGAATCAAAATATCGAGCCGCTGTTGATGGCCCTAAAAGACAATTTGCCTCTGTCGCGACGAACAGGGGGCGCCGATCACAGTGAGCTTGATTCCTGGACCATCAGCTCAAGCACCGGCATGGCGGGCGCTCTGCGACACACAGTACAAGGCCTGGTGCAATGGGCCATCCATCCGGCGGCGAACACGATTGCGGCACCCTACACGCATCGACAGCTCATGGCGATGACACGTGTTGCTGGGGCAAAACGAACGCTCTGCTTGCTTGTCGACGAGGTGCGCACGCAGTCCGAGGCCGGCAGCGCGAGCATCGTCTACGACGTTGTCGGGGCCATGATCTGCGCACCCGACGTGACAAATGAGCCGCCGCCGGGCAAGGACATGCTGGGTGCGTCAGGACACGCGCCGGTTGCCACAGGCCGGCCGCTGACACTGCGCCAAATGCTTACTTTGTGGGCGGAACAGGCGCGTACGTTGCAGAAGAAGGACGCCACGTTCGCTGACATTGTGGTGCGCCTTCATCGCCGTGTCGAGGCACATATGGTGATGTCGCCGCCACAAGCTATGCTCGAAGCGCCAGGGATACAGCTCGACCTCGCCATCGGGGGATCTGGACTGGGGGATGTCGATGCCATGGTGGCGGCAGCGGGGGGCGGCGTCGACTCAGTGGGTTTGGATATGGGCATGGGGGCGCCGGGGAGTGCGGGAGGCATGGACACGACGGGCGATGGGGACTTGTTTGGCGGGCTGGACACAAGCATGGATATGTTTGGATGGGATAGCATGGACCTGACGGGCACTTGACGATGACGTGGCGACGATGGGTGAGAAAAGGGATAGCTGCGCTAGAGGTCGTGGAGGATAGTATCAAGGCTAGGTCTAGGGAACACCCTTTTTCCGTGATAGGACACAAATACCTGCATCTTCATCATCCAGATATCATTCATTCAATCATCCGCTGCATCGTCCGCTTCATTACATACGTATTTGCTCGGGCATCATCCGCTCATCATCGACGACAAATCCACCCTCAACGCACCCCACCACCCATGATCCATCCATGATCCGGCTCCCCTTCCGATTTGCACCCCCGGGGCCCGGGCACTTTCCCGTCCCCCCCCCCCGGTTAAACTAGCTCAGCCGAGTGTAACCAACGACGGCAATAACCGTCACATCGCCGCATCCCCGCCCAGCCCACCGGGTTTAAAAAGCCATTGTTTCCTCGTGAAGCCGTTCGCTACGAATGGCCACAATTTACAACGTCGTGCAGCATCGACATAATACAGGCACTGTCTTCC
The DNA here is from genome assembly GCA_018360065.1 of Claviceps pazoutovae. Classification (NCBI taxonomy): domain Eukaryota; kingdom Fungi; phylum Ascomycota; class Sordariomycetes; order Hypocreales; family Clavicipitaceae; genus Claviceps; species Claviceps pazoutovae. Next base: position 77,561 of record SRPO01000067.1, read on the forward strand.
CCAACTCGAGCGTTTTTCAACTTTATCTTTGACTTGTCTATTCTACATATCTGATTTTTTATCCGTCTCGGTATTCTTTTTTTTTTTTTATCTGAGAGACTGAGATATCTTTCTACAGACCTCATTTTGCTTCATCATCTTGGAGCCGAGCAAGAGCAAGAGAAAGAAGGGTCTGTCGTCCCAGAGTCGGTATGCGTGCGAGGGTACTTCTGGGCTTCGGCTTGGCGGTGTTGCCGTCGGGGGTGCTGGCCGCTGGGAATGATGTTGATGCTGGCGCGGGGGCGGTTTCGCCAGAGGTGTATCCTGCTCGTATGTGACATTTTTTTTTATCAATTCTCTTGAGGACGTTTTAAGGGGCTCGCTGAGTATTTCTCGTCTGTGGTTTGAAAGGGCTTTTTGAGGTGCATTTTCTTGAATTTGCTATGCCTTTTCCTGTGGGCATGGGCCTCTTCTCTTCTATGCACAAGTTTATTGTTGTTGGGTTGGGCGAGAAGCCAGGTTCTTTCTGCCAATTGAGTATAATTTACTCTTCTTCTATATCGAACGTGGACATCGTACACATTCCTTATCTATTCTCCCATCATAGCTGTTCTTCTTAGAAGTCACTCCATTTGTGTATTATGTATCTCGCCCGATACAACTCCGTTCTCTTATTAACTCAGTCTTTCTGATACGTTATGCAAGACTAATGTCTCCCAGCTCAAGGACGCGGCACCGGTCCCTGGGCAATACCCTACGCCCAAGCCCGCGTCCTGGTCGCGCAGATGACGCTTGAAGAAAAGGTCAACATCACACGTGGCTTTCTCGACAAGGACAACACGTGCGCTGGCAATACGGGCTCAGTACCGCGTCTAGGTTGGCAGGGCTTGTGTCTCATGGACGCGGGGAATGGTGTGAGGGCGACGGACATGGTCAGCGCATGGCCATCAGGCTTGCACGTTGGGGCGTCGTGGGATCGAAATTTGACGTATGAGAGAGGGCTTTGGATGGCTAGAGAGTTTCGTGCCAAGGGGGGTAAGTTCTTCCTGTCCTTTCTTTTTCCTATCATCGGCATCCTTTCTTCTTCTTGGTGGGCTAGGCCGGTGTGGTATATCCGTGACGGCAGAGACAAGGGTTTCATTATTAGGAAGTGAAAGAGAGAAGGAGAGACGGGGCGAGAGAAGAGAAGAGAGGTGCAACTGACAATATCTAGTGAATATCGCACTTGGCCCCAATGCCGGCCCCCTTGGGCGCACTCCGCTTGGCGGCAGAAACTGGGAAGGTTTCTCAGTAGATCCCTATTTAGCAGGGCAGTTGAACGCAAAGACCATTGTGGGAATGCAAACTGCGGGCGTCATGGCGAATCTCAAGGTATACTTGTCCCTATATAACCAGTTTAATCCAAACATTGAGCCTAGTGCAGAAGTTGGGCGAGTGTGCCTCGTTCAAATTGAAGTACACGGCACGGTCTCACCAAGAACCAAGGTCCAAGATTCTGAAAAGAAATCACGACGACGACGTTTCATGTACTTCTTTTCGTTTAAAGGGCCAAAACGCGACGGAATAAAGAAGTCAAGACAGTCCATTGACATCATACATAGCACTTCATCGCAAACGAACAAGAGACCTACCGCCGTCCCTACTTCGGCATCGAGGCTGCATCCTCCAATGTCGACGACAAGACTCTCCACGAGTACTACCTCTGGCCATTCATGGATGGCGTCCGCGCCGGGGCCGCCTCCGTCATGTGCTCCTACAACCGCGTCAACAACACGTATGCGTGCGACAACAGCAAGCTCCTCAACAGCGTATTAAAGGGGGAGCTCGGATTTGAGGGCTTCGTGATGCTAGACTGGAATGCCCAGCACACGCTGCGAAGCGCGAACGCGGGACTCGACATGCTCATGCCGGGGGGAGGTTCGTGGGGTGAGAATTTGACGGAGGCGGTGCGGAATGGCACGGTGGAGGAGAAGAGAGTGACTGATATGGCAACGAGGTATGACGCTCTCCTTTTCCTGACGTGTTCTCTTTTTCTTTCTCATTTTCTTATTGCCCTTTATCCCGGGTTCTCCTTTTTATGCAAGTAGGCATGTGTCTCCTCTCTCTTCTGCGTCCGCCATAGAAGAAAGTAGAGATTTGGGGTAGAGACAGTGAGCTGGGAAAGAAAGAGTGCTGTTTCCTTGCTTTGGAAAACAATATCATACACGGGAGAAAGAAGATAAAAGAAGACTAAAATATCACGATTACAGAATCATCGCAGCATGGTATCTCGTCGGCCAGGATAAGAACTTCCCTCCACCCGGAATCGGCATGAAGAACTTGACGCAACCGCACGAGCCCATCGACGCGCGGGACGTGCGATCTAAGCCCATCCTCATGGAGGGTGCTCGCGCAGGCCACGTGCTTGTCAAGAACAAACGACAGGCGTTACCGATGAAGAAGCTCCGCATGATGTCGGTATTTGGTTATGATGCCACCGTGCCGGCGACCAAAAACACCGACAAGCTGTTCGAACTGGGCTACATGTCCTCCAAGGAGATGGGACAGGCTGTTCTGGGTAGAGAGTACCGTTTCGACCAGGCTGCTCGAGGGGGGACCATTGTTGCGGGAGGACGAGCTGGGACTAATGCGCCGGCGTACATAAGTGATGTGGGCTATTTCTCTCCCTTTTCTTTCAGCTGGTTTCCGATGACGATGGCCATTCTTTCTTGCCCGCATATGTTCCCTACTCGTATCCCCGTTTCCAGTGTACATGCTAATGTGGCTTTGCCTCCTAGCCCCTGAGTGCCATTCAACAAAGGGCGCAAAAGGACAACACATGGGTCAACTGGGACTTAACCTCGCCCGATCCCGACGTCAATGCAGCCTCGCAAGCCTGTCTCGTCTTCATCAACGCCATGGCCACCGAGGGCTGGGACCGTCAAGGCCTCCACGACGACTTTAGCGACGCGCTCGTCCTCAATGTCGCGGCCAAGTGCGCCAACACGGTGGTCGTGATTCACGCCGCGGGCATTCGCCTCGTAGACTCCTGGATTGAGCACCCCAACGTCACGGCCGCGGTTCTCGCCCATCTGCCCGGCCAGGACAGCGGAGCCGCCCTCGTAAGCCTCCTCTGGGGCGATGCCAACTTCTCGGGCAAGCTGCCTTACACGCTTGCCAGGAATGAGTCCGATTATCCCGTGTACGCACCCTGTGGACGCGGGCGGGGGAACACGACAAATCCTCAGTGCGATTACGCAGAGGGCGTGTATCTTGACTACCGGGCCTTTGATGCCAGGAACATGACGCCCCGATACGAGTTTGGCTTCGGCCTCAGTTACACGACGTTTTCGTACAGCGACTTGATCGTTGAGCTCACGGCGGGTCGGGGCCCTTGCGAGTCGAAGTCGTCGCTGTCGTCGTGTAACGGAACGGATCTGTGGGATGTGATGGCCACGGTGCAGGCCAGAGTGAGAAATTCGGGCCCCGTGGCCGGTGATGAGATCGCGCAGTTGTACGTGGGGATTCCGGGGGCGCCGCCTAAACAGCTCCGCGGGTTTGACAAGGTCAGCCTTGCGCCGGGGCAGGATGCCGTTGTGCGATTTGAGCTGACGAGGAGAGATTTGAGCGAGTGGCATGTCGGGAGGCAGAGGTGGGTGTTGCAGGAGGGTGCGTACACCGTGTTTGTAGGGGCGAGTAGTCGCGACATTCGGCTCGAGGGGCTGATTTCTGTCAAGGACGAGTAGGTATAGCTGTGTAGGTACATGGGGATCATATCGGCCATCGTTTGCGTATGTCGAGCGCTCCATGGTGATGGAAGTCTGTACGGAGCATCAACACCGCATGATGCCGCTGTCTGCTGCCTTTTTGTGGTGATGACACCGACCCTGAGCAGCCTTGAAGTTGTCAAATGCCTCGACATTAACGTCTGCAATATCCGCTCAAGAAAAGCACTACCATTTTCTTTCCTCCACGGGTATCAAATCATACTTCGCGTCCGACTTTATTCTCAACCAAAAACCTCCCCTTTTCATCGTGGCTTCTGCTTCTCCATGTCCTTCTTGTTCTCCCCCTCCATCTCGCGCGCCTTCTCCAATGCGGCAACCTGGGCCTCCAACTCGGCTATCTCGGCTGTGCACGGATGTTAGCACCTATTAGCTCCATCAACGATATTCATGTCCCCCTCGATATCCCCGATAAGGTTCGTCGTTATTGTGTGAATCTTGATCTCTTCGATGCTGAGGGTGATGGGGGGCAGGGTGGAGCTTCGAAAGTCACAGCCTCGTACCATCTGTCTTTTCTTGATGCTCAACCGCATCGAGTTTTATCCAGCCAACGTATAAGCATTGGTATGTGAAGACGGCCACAGCGAGTACTTTTGCTACTGGTCGAGTAAAGGTTTTGTAGAAGTTGGCCTATTTTTTTTTTGGAGAGTTTTGCAGCGCCCAACGTGTCAGCTTAACCGTTCCTTCTTCTTCTTTTCTTCATTCGATTGATGAAATGGCAACGGCAATAGCAATGGAAATTCTCGGCATTGACAAGGCGTTGAAAGGCTGGGCGAAAAAGGGAATAAGAAAGAGTACATACAGTAGGTCCAGACTTTTTCGATGACGTCGCGTAGGACACCCTTGACGATCGCAGCCCGGGACGCTGTGTCGGGCGCAATGCCACCCTGGTGACGGACCGAGCTAGCCTGTGCATTCTTAAATGTCAGGTATATCTCTTTCCAGCTCGTGTGCTAGTTCTGTATGTATTGCGATAAAGCGAGCTGCATTCTGCTCCCCCGGACTAGCTGCTGTCCCCGGAAGTCATGCGCCCGATGTCGTTGGGGGATCGTTTTGGCGACTACGCGCAGAATATTTTCCCCTGTGGCGGTGCAAAGCGCGTCGCCACTTTGTATTGAGTCTTAACTTTTAAGTTCTTAACTCTTAGCGTGCGCGGAGGTAAAGAAGCCACATGCTCATCGTGGCGCGTGTACCCCTGGCACAAGAATGGACGCCTTCCTTTTTGACATGTCCATGCGTACCAAGCGTCCCGACTCCCTGCAAGGTTCCCTCCAACGAAGGACACGGGTTCACATGAAGCTCCTCTAACACATCTGCACCACCGCACCGTTCCTTTTGTCAAGTTCTAGCCATATCCCGACGCTGAACCCTTTCATTTCCTCAACTTACCGATCTGTTTATTTTTCTTTCTTTTTTTATCCCCTGTATACCGGCAACACGATCCTCTGTTGACCAGAGAAGCCAGCTCGCGGACCTCGAGTCTCCGATATTCGCTCCTTCTTTAAGCTACGACCCAAGTCTCCGACAACCACAGCCGAAATGGTATGCTTTCCCCATCAACTTCTCATCGCGCCTACTCCCCCCAAATGCATGTCCTCGGGGCTTGTGAATTGACCTCTGGACTTGTCCCTCGCAGGCCCAAACACTCGAGCAGCGCCGACGGAACGCAAAGTTCGCCAAGGAGCAGGAGTCCCGCATGGGCAAGGCAGAGGAACAGATCAAGAAGCGAGTCAAGGAGACGCACAAGTCGCCGATTTCTCCTATCTGGATCGGTGAGTTTCTGCCCTCACCTTTACACCTTCGTGTGTTGATCCGTCGCCGGTCTACATAGACCGCACGAGGGTGTCCGATCGATGGGCTCTTGACCCGCGATGCTCGATGCGCAGTTCTTATGGGTGCACATTGCACCAGTGTTCTCTCTTAAAGGCATCTTGTATTGTTTCAACCCATCCGGCACAGTCTAACAATCGTCGCAGGTGTTCTCGGCTTCATCATCTTCGGCGGTCTACTGTTCGAGGCCTTGTCTCGCATGTTCGCCTAGATAAAACAGTCCAACCCAGACTCGACACTTCAATCTCAACACACACCGAAAAACCAGGAAGGCGAGATGAAGAAAAGAAAAGAAAGGGGGAAGGGGGGAGATGATGGATGAAAGGGAACTGGTCAGCAAAGAACAAGTGACGCCTCAATATGCATTTAGCATTGTCGGAAACCTACCGGATTAGACCCTCGAGGACATGTACAAAAAGTCCGAAGACGGACTCCATGTACGAGGGAAAATGCGAGAGCTCAGAGCTGTGTAACTGAGGCGCAAGAAACGTCTCGGTGCACAAGTGACATCTTGTCGCCCGTTTCTCTCCTCTGGCCTCCCATCATCCCCCTTTCTCCGTCTTCGCTTTTTTTGTTGTCTTTCTTTCTCCTCCTCTCCTCGTCCTTTGTTTCTCCCTTTTCTGATTTCATGATCAGGTCATGCCATATCTTGTAATTTCTTCTTGTAAGAATACATAGGTTTCATCCATGTATATACTCCGCAATCTAGCTCTCCTTGTTTTACAAGCGACAATAGACGGTGCCGTCGTTGCGACGCAGGTCTCTTTTCACTTTTTATTGTAGATCCGTGGAATGAGTACCATGTGTCTTTCCCCTTAGCTGCCATTGACATCATGCCACATGCCACATGCCGAGTAATGCAGACACGTGACCATATCATGGGCAAGAGGGCGCGCTTTTACTCAAAGCAAAGAGACAAAGGCGCCGAGGAGCCAAACAAGAGCGAAGAGCTGTGAAACGATCGCAACCGCGTGATTGATGAGAAGAAGTGTAGGATAACAAAAGATCGAATCGCATAATAGCCAGTGTGTACCGCTTTTCTTCATCTTTCTGATTTTTTTACATTCGATTCGACTCGATATGATGTCGACTTATCCTAATTCTTGTGCTGCGACAGCTCGGTTTTAGATTCAGATTCGGAGTCGCTACCGGAGAGGCCCAGATGCCAAGCTACCCTCGCTTGCGGCAGCTTTTCTGTTCTTCTTTGCTCCCGGCTCACCACATTGTTCGAGTCGAGCCGGCATACTACCGCTCCATCATCTTGTTGAAGCCGGTGACATCGTCGCGGACGATTCGAATGTGGAGTTGCTGCGTGTTGGTTTTTGGGTCACGTGCTGTTATGTGGCCCACGATGTATTGCGTTCCTAGCTTTTATCGGTTCAAATTTGTCGCCGGTTCTCGAGGCCTACCCACACTGTGATAGCTTTCGAATCTGTACCAACAGTGGCTGTAATTGTCTTGTCGTCGTTAAAGAAACGATGAAGCGCCGCCTTGATATCAAGGAAGGCGGTGAGCCGGAAGCAAAGAAGAGCAAGAAAGCTGCCGCAATCGAGGAAAGCTCTGACGACACCAGCAGCGAATCCGAATCCACATCCGCATCTGAATCTGGATCTTCATCAGATTCCTCGTCCTCGTCTGAATCCGAATCTGATTCTTCTGAATCTGGATCTGGCTCTGATTCTGATTCCGAATCTGGTTCCGAATCTGAATCCGGATCTTCATCTTCATCTTCATCTTCATCCTCATCCTCATCCTCATCCTCATCCTCATCCTCATCCTCATCCTCATCCTCATCTTCGTCCTCATCTTCGTCCTCGTCCTCGTCCTCATCTGATACCGACTCGGATAAAAAGGTTGTCAAAAAAAAGGAGAAGAAGACCTCCAAGCCAAAGCCAAACGATCCCAAAAGAGTGGGCAAGCCTGCCGATGCGGCCGAGCAGTGGAATGTTGGTGGACTTGAAGGCGGCGCTGCTCGACAAACCAAATTTATGAGACTTCTCGGAGGGAAAAAAAGCGGCGTCCCTACGAATACGGGCGCGAGTACCAATGTCAAATCGAACTCCATCAAGGCGGAAGCCGACATCCGGCGCCAGTTTGAGACAGGCATGAAGGCCAAAGCGGAAGGCACTCGCCAGCGTAGGGGCCTAGGCGCATGAACGACCTCTTATTGCGACTTGGACGACTTGCGCAACCTCGGCTCTATCTGCTCCACCTACTTTGGGATACTGTTTCCTGTTTGGGGTGTCGCGACTTCGCTTCTAAGATAGATTGAAGCGCAAAATTACTCGACATCAGAACTATTCGACTTTGGATATACTTGGCATAGGATTTCATCGGCATAGGATTCACTCGACATGGGATTTGTTCAAGATTGGATTAATACATCTAATATACAAAAAGAGGACAGAGAACCTTCTTCTCTAAACGAAAGAGAGTCTCTTTTTCTAGCTCTTTTCTTTCCCTTTTCGGGCTTTACTCTCTTCCTTTATCCGGAATTCTTCTGACTAAAGAACTCTGTTTTGGAACCTGAGGCGCCTCCTAATCGAAATACGCGGCGCACCTTCATGACACTCTCAGACGTTCCGTGTCGCGCGGTTTCAACACATATTGTGCCGTTGACAAGAGATGGAGTTTGTCAAACCAGCGTTTTGCTGCTTTGTCAATTTTTGGAGTTGCCGTGCAACAGCATTGACGAAGAACTGTTTGTGGGCTGTTCTTGGTTTGCTGTTGGTCAATCCGAGCGCGGCCTCAAATGCAAATGCGCGAGCTCCATCCAAGTTGGCAGACGAGTATGGTTGCCACCTACAGTCCTGCACCATTAGATAGATCAACCTTTGTCACCCACAGAGCCACCTATTTTCTCCCCAGCTCATTGTGCCACAGTGCTTTCCGACTTGACCACCACAATGGCAGCGTTGGGCTTTAGTGGTCCACCGTTTTCAGAGTTTTGATCAGCCGATGAGGGCATCGCGGATGACGATGACGAGGTCTCGGGCGTGGCTCCAGTACCGCCTTCCATGGTCGCATCGCCTTTCGCAGCAGCTTCGCGTGCTATCTCTTCCTTCCAGCCGTCGTATAACTGCACAATGCTCATTAGTTACGAGATTTTGGGCTCATTCGATTTTCTTGACTTGAACTCACCCTCTTGGCTTCTTTCATTCTTTCGTATCGGTCGTACAACTCCTTGGCATCAGCAGCAAATCTTTTTGCCTTCATTTCCTTCACTTTCGCTTGCGACAGCAGCTTTTCCAGTTTCACTCCTTTTCTTTCCTTCTGTTTTGTAAGCTTGGCGTAATTCCTCAGATTCCTCCGTTCCTGCTTGGAAAACTTAGGCATCGTCTCCAGTGCACTGATTGGTAGCGACTTGTCCTTGCTCAAAACATATTTGATCTTTTTGACGAATGGGTCTATATGTTTTTTCAAAGATGATTGGCATCATGTCAGCCGAGAGCTAGATACGTTGCAGAGCAACCTAAGGGGGGAGACCATCGGGTCAGATATGAGTGAGGAAACTCTGTATGAATAGGCCGTGCGCTTCATGCCAGTAGAACGGCTACACACCTTTTACATCTTTCGGTAAAGGAGTCCTCTCACGTGTTCTGAGTTCCGAGCCCCAATCGATTTCTTGGGATCGTGATGCGCGGTTCTCGGACGCTGTGTTGTCGGATTCGAGTGACTTAGGAAAAAAGCTGGCCTTGGAGACTACATCGTTTTTGAGACGTTGGCAGAAGGACGTCTGGAACGAACGATGCACACATAAAGGCGACAACTTCCACGCAGTAGGTCTGAATGGCAGTCTCCCAGCCTCCCTTCCGCCCAGCGTAGAAAAGATGGTGCTGATTCCGCCCGTCATTATGGTGATTTTTGTCTTGTTTGTCTTCCGACATGCGCTGCAGAGGTGATCTTCAGAAAAAGTGAATCTCACCCAAATTCTGCCGAGCGGTGAGCTGGTAGAACAATGGCTTAGGTACCTCTGAGACGAGACTGGTACATAAATGGTCACTGGTACAGTGCCGCGTAAATAACACAAAGCTTTCTCCACTTTTCGGCGCGACGCTTTCATTCACGAACCCCCATCATCTTTGAGTAGCCATGGCGACGCCACCACGCCCGTTTCTCACAAAAGAACATGCCCAACTAATGCTCCAATACGCTCTCAAGTGTCGTGAAAAGCCGCTTGCGTAGTTTCGTCGCGTTTGATGGGCAGATGAATGCGCTGTTGAGCGCGGCGATGGACAGATGCAGGAGTGGGTTTGGCGCCCTGCCGTTCAGAATTGTACCTTGAACTTGTGATTACAATAACTCGGGTTCAAGCAGGGGAATGGGCTCATTCTAGGCTCAAAGGCAATCGAGTTCAATTATGTACAAGCTAGAATAAAAACAATCCCGGCATATCCTCATGTTTTGGGCCGGATTTCGCTACGGCAACCAGGGTCCTACCTATCTTCGTCCTCCCAGGGGACCCCGACTCAAAGAGAGACGGCGTCACAAGAGCCATTTACCGTGATCACACTGGAGAATATATTTCAAGCATTTTCAATAGTGACACTATCTTTGTGCATGACGATGCCACTATTCACGCAGCTAGAATCGGGAAAATTTGCCTCGAAAGTTAAGGGTGACTCTGGACTGGCCGCCATTCAGCCCTGACCTGAATCTCATTGAGAACCACTGGTCATGCCTGAAACAGCAAATCTTTAAAATTAATCTGAACATGGCGCATATGAAGAAGTGCCAAGCCGCATTGGAGCACCTTGAAAAAATTGCGACAAATGTTTGGCATGAACTCGATATGAAGCTTGTTATCGACCTTGTCGACAACGTGCCTCGCCGTCTTCAGGCGGTGATAGATTCCAACGGGTGGTATCCAAGTAATTGATGCACCCAATGAATTAAATCTTCATGATTGTATAGACTCTGCTCAACTACGCATTTTTGGCATTTTAAATGGCCAGATTGCGATAGATTGAAATAAATACGTGTGGTGATCCAAAATGGACCTAATGTGGCGTTGGGCGTTATTTTTCCGGAGAGCCTGACCCGTAGTACATACATAGATGCGGAAAACCGAAGGCGCCCGCTACTCATACGCTTGTGGAAAGATTTCGGAGGAAAACAATTGGAAATCCTGCGTAAGTTACCATCGCACCATACGTTCACTTCAGACGAAGCATTGGCGACTCACTCATGGCTGCAAAAGCAAAAGGTTGCACACAAAGTCGAACCCAGGACAAATCTACTACCCAGTAACCCGGGTCGTACGAACCATCATTACCATCCGGCTGTTCGGAACATGACGAATCACCATATATCTCTACCCGTCACAAGCCCGTGTTCCCATAGAGAGAGCTTCTCGGTAGCAGTCATCCAGTCAGGAGTTGATTTGAGAGCTTGAAAGGCCTGGACTGTAAAAGCGAAGAGCTTTGTAACAGCACTGAGATGCATATTGCCATCGTCTCCATTCATTTCCGTCAGAGCCAGGGTAGGAAAGATGGTACTCGATAGTAGGAAGGTCGTCGTCTCTAATGTGGAGGGAAATCATGGTTTCTCTGGTGTCGACAAACCCATCCATAGCGGAGGTCTTTGTCCACCATGGTCGCGAACAGCTGGGTGAAGACCTCTGCAACAAGTATTTTTCGTCGCTGTTGTCGCCGGTGATACCTGTTGCACAAAAGAATGGGCGCAGCCGTCTGGCCTCTCTGATGTGCTTTGTTTTACCCCTATATACCCTGCGACAATACCCTTCTCTGGGTCAATCTCGAGACTCGCCATCGGACAGCGCCGCTCCTATCATTGTACGTCGCAGCGTGAACGGCGACTTGCGCTCGGCCATCCACACAAGATCCCCGAATTCAGACTTTTCGGTTCCATCTCTTCTGAAAAGGCAAAATAGGTCGGCCCTGCCGATTTTGCCCAGTGATTTCGATGTAGATTTGATTCGCGGTTGTCTGAACATCATTGATCATTCATATGGTCGCGGATTTGCACTTCGCCGTACATTCCAAAGCTTAGGGTTATCACCAACAACAACAGCGACGAGAAAACAATTATTGCAGAGTGCATCACCCAGCTGTTGGCGACCATGGTGAAAAAGGGCATTCGCTATGGGTTTTTCGGCACCGGAGAAGTCATGAGTTTCCTCCACATTAGAGACGACGACCCCTCTAGATCATATTACTACCTTTGTTCACCAGGGCGGAAAAGCAGTTGGGCGATGATCACAGGAACAAGTTGTATTGGCCCGAACTCCTCGCTACCCTCGTCGACGATAACCGTGTCTAGATTCATCTCGATCGTATTGCGCAGCGCTGCTACGAGTAATGCAACTGGCAGCTTCTGTGGCAGCTTGTACTCGACGGTCAACACGATTTCGGACTCTCCGGTCGAAGAAATTTTGATGCTGCAGAATTCGTCACCAATGCTGTTCTTCTCGCTAGGTTCTGTTGGCTGCGAGCAAGACATTGTCGTCCGTCACGATTTGTGTGTCTTTCGAAATCTACGTCCCCGTCAATGCCAAAACTTGTCCTTAACTCTGTATTTTGCCTGGCCTTCTCAATCAGGAATTCTACCGCCTCGAGAAAAGAGTGAAGTCGAGCAACTTGCTATGCATCACTGTTGTGGTTGTTATTCTCATCTCAATGTTGGATAAATCGTGTCGTTCGGTGTTTTCCGCTGGCAGTGCTGTGCAGGAAAGAGTTGTTGTGTGGAGCATCCCTGTTGTCAGTGCATCACAGGCTCCCAAATAATAGCCCCTATGCATGGTGTTTCTTTACACGGCGGATTTTCGCGCGCACCAAGCCGCCCTGAACCTTACCCAAACCAACCGCC
>SRPO01000068.1:0-89863 GCA_018360065.1 Claviceps pazoutovae
AGAAAGAAAGAAAGAAAGAAAGAAAGAAAGAAAGAAAGAAAGAAAGAAAGAAAGAAAGAAAGAAAGAAAGAAAGAAAGAAAGAAAGAAAGACAAATCCTGCTCACATCTGGGAACTTCGGTCGGTGCCAGGAGAGTAATTGACAGGAAAAGAAATCCGTTCCGGTCCAGAGCCATTTGTAAATCAAGTATTCAACTCCTAAATCTATGTCGCCTTGAATGCAAAAGAAGTATCGTCATCAATTGTCGTGATATAGTTGTTCCCGGCCCGATGTGACTGCCTCCAGGGGAAAGATGCTCCTAGATTACGCTTCGATGGTATATTCGGTTAGGGGGTGTTTTTCACCGGGGTCCAACGGGCACTGGAGAGCTGTAAGCCCCCGACATGAGCTGATTGAGAATCGAGTTTTGTTCCGAGGAATTTCCCGATGCGCTAGAACCAGAACCCATCCAACCAATACTGTTGGCCATGGCCGACATGGCCGAACTGAGACGTCCGCCTGAGCGATCGTTGTGGCGAGTAAGAGTTTGGGGCCAACCCCCCGAGTGCAGATTGATGCCACCTCCACGTTTCCCACCCTCGGATATGACCAGGGCCCAGGCTCTCGACATTTCATCGTACGCGTTTTCCTTGTGATGGCAGTATGACTGAGGATCCCAGTTGGGTAAGTCGTGTATGAGATTGGTGGCACCGTCGAGAAAATCCAGCGATTTGCTTGCTTGCGTCTCGTTGGGTGGTAGATAATGCGGTGTGAAGTCGGAAATGGCAGTAATGAAAGCCAAAAGAGGCTCCTTCACGCGATGATAGGTGTATTCGGCGCTGGTTTCGCCATAAGGCACAGCTTCGTTCACTTTCTTCTGGTACTCTCGCAAAACGTTCAAGGAAGACTGTACAGATGGCCGAGGGGCTCCGGCCACAACTTCTTGTTCAATGGAGGGATGCCGTTCACATATTCGCCCTAGAGAGGCGCGCAACTCCTTCGCATCGAGTGTCTCCAGCAATCGAGGCAGACTCAGTGGTTGGCCCGTAATCTCGTTCGTTCGGAGTTTTTTTACAAGCGACATGGGCTCGTCGCCATCATGGTCGGCTTTTCGTTTCCTGTTGCTCATTCTGCAAAGTGGCGAGACTGTTTGGGCACCAGTTAGCAACAACAACAACAACAACAACAACAACAACAACAAGGGAGACAGGGAGCAGAGGAAGGATAGAACGGGAGCCACTGTGGAGATTGTAGGTGAAGTTTTGGCAGTACAATCGTTGCGGTGCGGATGATCGTACCTGGGTGATGAGAAGAGCGATAAGCGTTGTCGTGGTGGTGAGGGAAGACTGGTCGTTGAGGCGACATCAAAAGGTTCATTGTGAAAATCGGCCGGTGACCGGACACAAACAGTCCAAGGCAGGAAGGTGCCTGGCGAGATGACCATCCAGGTGGACTTTCCGAAATGAAAAGTTGAAGCAACAAGCAAGGTGGAAGCTTAGCTGACCACGATGCTTGGATTGAAGAGCAAAGCCGTGGAAGTCAGGACGAGGACGAGCAGCTCCGAATACTCCACGCGAAGGTCGTCAAGATCGAGTGGAGATGCACACGCAAAGGTTTGATGGTGACTGAAGCACACAGTCAAGCTTTTGCAAGATAATTTATGGCTGATTGAAGGTATAGAATGGCTTGGCCCTAATCACAAGAGATGTTGTGAAAGGGGATGAGCAAGAAGCCGTACCGCTGCGGCCCAGGCGGCGCCCGCATCTGCAAGGAATTTAGTGATAGCGGGCAGAGAAGGAAGGCGGTCAGCTGCCAAACCTACGTACATACCTGCACAGAGCAATGTACTGTGTACAATGTACATCTTCGTCTGATCTCCACATCACAGCTTGGGTGTGAAACGAGCGAGAGTTCAGAGAGAGACAGGCTATGCACAGCCAATCGAAGAAGAGCACAAAGGCGTGTGGCAGCGTGGTGAATGGACCGAGTTGTAGTAACTTGCTACGAGGCAAGACGATCAAATGAGCCCCTACATTGTATGTACCTTCAATTGCCCTTCGGATTCCCCCGTAGGTGCCTCCTTGGTTATAGGAGGTAGGTACGGAGTACATACCTACTCCGTATGTACTATGTACCTATATAGGACCAATGTAGACCCGCCGTCAATTTTTCTCCACTTTGACGTCTTGTCGACGCTTATCGATTATCAGAAATTCGGTCGACGCAGAGAAAATTTCTGGCTGGGCGACACCACAAGTTTTCGCAGTACACAAGCCAACGACACATTGCAACGTTCGTGGTATTAACTCGAAATAGACCCTCGTCATCAAGGCCATTGAAGTAACACATTTATTGCCGAGAATGGTCACGTCAGAAAGACAGTCATCCGTTCAGTCGGACGGCGAAAATGGGGCTGCCACGAAGCGCAAATCCATGGACGAAATCGAGGTCGATCTCGCGCTGCCCGAGCCGCCATCCAAGAGAGCTCGCCGTGCCCTGAAAAAGGGTAAGAGCCTTCCACTCAAAAGCGGCAACGCTGACGACAAGGACGATGACGAGGACACCGACGGGGAAGACTCCGGTGATAAGAAGAACAAGGACAAGAAGGATAAGAAACGGTCAGAACACGGCGTCTGGATCGGAAACTTGCCCTTCACTATACAAGCTACAGAATTGAAACAATGGCTGGTCGACAACTCGGGCGGCGTCATCACAGACGAGTCGATTACGAGAATCAAGATCCCAACCCTCAAAGAGCCTGGTCGGGACAAGACACAAAAGCCCAGCAACAAGGGCTTTGCGTACATTGATTTCAACGACGTTGGACCCAAGGTCGCAGCCATTGCTCTATCAGAAACAACTCTCGGCCAGCGCAACTTGCTCATCAAGGATTCCAAATCCTTCCAAGGACGTCCTGCCAAGGAAAAGGAGCCAGAGGCGGTCGAGAACGGCCTAGATAAGCAGTCGAATAAGAACAAGAAGGAAGTTGATCCGAACGCCAGCAGAAAGATTTTCGTCGGCAACATGAGTTTCAAGACGACGGAGGACGACGTGCGTCGGAATTTCGAAAAGTGCGGCGAAATCGACTGGGTCAAGGTGGCTACGTTTGAGGACACGGGCAAATGCAAGGGCTACGGATGGGTCAAGTTTCGGGAACCTGATGCCGCCGCGTGGGCTGTCAAGGGCTTCGTCAAGGTCAAGGAGGCGGTAGAGACGGAAGAGGACTTCCAAGAGGGCAAAGACGAGGACGATGAAGGCGACAACAGCGACGCGAGTGGTGGCGAAAACGGCAAAGGCAAGAAAAAGGGCCAGCAGCCGAAGCAGTTCAAAACGAGAAAGTGGTGGGTGAATCGTATGCTTGGTCGGGAACTAAAGCTAGAACTCGCCGAGGATGACCAAGCCCGGTACAAGAAGCGATTTGGTAAGGACGCCCCCAAGAGACAAGGAGATGCCGGTGACGGCGGCGACGCTGTTACTGGTGACAGGAACAGATACTCCAAAGGGCGCAGCTCAAGGCCTCATGATGGTGGTGAGGCAGCAGGTGATGGTTCCTCAAGGGATAAGTCGAGAGACAAGCCAGCGTCTAGGCCTCTGAAGGAGGCTTCTGACATCCAAGTCGCGCGGTTGACGGGAGCGGTGGTGAAGCATACGGGAACCAAGATTTCGTTTGATTAGACTCGGCGGCTCAAAGTGACTTCGACGATCACAGACTGCGATTAATAAGGCAATACAAACTATCATGTACATATATGGACACATAACGCGCACACATCATCAGTGCGCTAGGCAGATTCTTCTGAAATGGGTGTTGGGTTGCCTTCACAGTTCAATGAGCAATCACGTATTCAATAAAAGAGCCTGTCAAGGCATGCGCTAAGACGTTCGTCGGAAGCACGGTAGTATTGCCCCCGGAGGATGGCTGCATTGCGCCATCCGGCTTTAATTATTGGTTGCGTGTGTGCGGGTCTGGATTTTAGTACGTCGTGATGTGTCTACGGAACATGAGGTGCAAAATTCGTGGCTGTGCTGCCAAGAGCTCTCTTCGTAAGAAATATGTGTATAAAGCCAAGCATTGCCAAACAGGCTACCTCTTAATAGCCTGGGGGCACCTCTTAAATAGATCAACATCGTCCATAAGCCTCTCATCCTTGCAAAGAAGATGAATTTTTTTTGAACTCTACTCGTTACTCAAACACTTCTTGCCCCCAGATTGTCCACAGCTTGGCCGAAGGCTTCTACATTCCACCTCGTCCGCGTCCGCGTCCTCGTGCTCTGCTCGCCCTCGCCCCCCTTCCACCTCCCCGGCCGCGTTGATCGCGCGGACTGCCCCTTCCGCGCCCGCTTGAGCTACCAAACGGTGGTGGCGGCACGTTGTGGTAGCCTTTCGACGACGCAGGGGGGGGCTTGGCTGGCAAAGAGGGAGGAGGAGGAGCATGGGCTCTGGGCTGCCCCGCGAACCGCGGTGGTGGTCCCGGAGGAAGAGGCGGCTGTACAGCCTGCGGGCGGAAGCTTTCGACTCTGTGATTTCCCATCATCTGCGGGAGTTGGATGTTGCTGGCCATGCGAATACGTCCAGAAGCAGCAGCAGCAGCGGCGGCTCCCTTGATGTCCCTTTTTGCTCGCGTGCCCAGGAATTCCACGTCAGAGTCGTCTGTCTCAGAGAAATGGACCACGTTGGTGGTTCGACTAGCTTGGCCTCGAATTTTGATTTCAGGGGCGCGAAGAGACCGGTTGCTGGCGGCTGGATCGGCGCTTTCCTCGATGCACAGCGCATTGCTTGTGGGGTCTGTGTACATGTCGTAGTTCCGTAGTGACCAGGTTGGGTTGCCCGAGATGCCTCGACGGTGTGTGCAATCTCCCGAGAAGTGAACTCTGCTACCACATATTGAACATGAACGAGGCAAGCGGATGACTCGTAGGATGGTCTGCGTATCCGGTTGAAAGGATCGCCATAGCTCTGTGCAGTTGCCTTCTAGGTGGTCCTTCGAGTCGCAATATAAACATGCCAGACCCTCTTCCTTTATCAGCGCAAGCTTTTCTTGACAGCTCGCTGTTGCGTGACCCAGCTGACGGCATTTGCCGCACCGTTGCTGAAGACTGGGGCAGCAAAAGTCCCAGTGGTCGAGGCCGTCGCAGAAACGGCACTTGCTTCTTGCGCAGTGCATGGCTTTGTGGCCTTGGCCACCGCACAAGAGGCACATTGCGCTTGGGTCCGAAGCTGATGGAAAGTATCGTCTTTGTTGCTTGAGCTCCTCCTCGCCCGAAGGCAATCCATTCCTCACGATCATTGGCGTCTCTTTGTTGCCTTGTTCAATTTTTTTCTCGTCTGTCGAGGGGGTTTTGATTCCATCACTACTGACTTCTCTCTCCTCGATCGGCACTTCGTCTCGGTTCGACTCCGTGACTGGCCCCGTGTACAAGTCTGTAGCTTTCTCATCGCCTGTAGAGCTCCCTGCGTGGACGGTGCCACTCGACTTTGACTTGAAACATGCAAGGACATCTTGTATCTTGCTACTGATGTAATCTTTTTGGGCGGCCCTTCTTGCCGATTTCTTTTGAAGATCCCTCAGTTCACTGTCTTGATCTAGATAAGATGCAAAGGCATCCAGAACAACAGCGGGAGTTATGGCCGAGATACTTGCCATATTGTGCTGACAGAGAACCTTGGTCCATTTCTCGATTCTCACGAGCCAGTGGCTTTTCTTTGATACAGTAGGAAGTGTGAGCGTCGACGAGCCGAATTGGTATGTAGGCCGATTCTGCGATTCTATGGACCTGGGAGCTCTCGCATGCCCGTCGGTTTTAGTATCGTGGGTCCGCAGTTGTGTCTTCGACTTCTGGTCGCTTGATGCCGGCAGCGAGGTTTGTGAAGCTGAATCAGTGACAGTAGCAGCATTTTGGGGAGGAATGGGAGCGACACTGCTGCTCGGGGCAGAATTCGAGCCGGCCTTGCCAGCCTCAAGAGCAGCACGCGGATTAGTGTCGTCATCTGAATCATCGATTTCGCCTTCCTCTGAGCTCTGTTGAAAACGACGGCCGGCCACAGAGGAACTCAATTTGGCTCTTTTAGATCCACGTTGGGAACCGCGTGGGGGAGAGTCGACGTCAAGATCGGAGGCTTGTGTAGATGTGTCAGAGCCGTCTGACTCATCCTCACTATCGCGAGGCCGCTTCTGGCCAAATGAGCCCCGTAACTTGCTGGTCTCTTCAGACCTTTGTTCTTCTTCTTTTTTTTCTTCTCCAGCTGATGGCTGTGCACTGTCCTCATCATGCTCCAGCTCAGAGTCACTCGACCCTAGACTGAGGATATCTCCTGACATTTCGTTGTTGACGCTCATCTCGCACGCTCAAATCTAAACTTGCCCAGCGCATGCGCTCGCGTATCGAATGCGCAGGAACAGCTCGCTTCCTAGGCCGATGCGCTGCCTCGTTGGAGTCGATCGAGGCTGCGCGTCGCGCAAGCACGTAAAATTGTACTGATTCGCTAAAAGGGGAGCCACAAAAGAAGTAGGCTTTACGTGCTTCGCATGCAGCGCATACTGTCACCAAGTTGCGAAGATATGAGAAACGACATAAAATTGCGCATGCAGTGTACAAGAGCGATTCAAGCAGCCGAATTCCTTGCTTTTCTATCGCACGACGTTGGCAATATCGTGAGGGAAAAAAAAGATGAAGGGCGCAGCCATGAACGAAGCCACTTGCGCACGTACCATCCGAGGCTTAGCCGCGATCCCTCTACAGCAAAGTTGCATTGCAACATGCTTTGTAAATTGTGGAATCGTGTATGATGAATGGCAGATTGTCGAGAGAAGTATGAGAGAATTCATCACATTAGCGATACCAACCAGGGAGACAGTTCAACGCGTATCAAACCGCGCATGAACTTCCTTTTTCCCGACAACATGGCAGGCAGGATCCCATGCCATTATTTTTGTTGAGCCGGACTGCCAGAGAGCCAAATGTTCCAAAAATTCTCCTTCTGTTCCAAACGCAGGATGCGGCAGGTCTATAAAATGAAGGATCGCTGGTCAATGGGGAGCTGTTCACGATTCCGTGTGCATATCATAAACTGTAGTCTTGCCGCAATCCATAGGCCAAGTCGTTGAGCCTCAGACGTATTGAACATCGGCTTCCCACCGCTGAGTCAGTACCTGGGTTCAGATAACTTGGGTTCGGTGGCACTGAGATGTCAAGGGCGTCACGAATTGATACGCGGCCCAACCAGAGACACAACGCTACACCATGCGCACATCTATATATGTATGTATATTTTATGTCGTCTACAAGATTTATTTCAGACCGACCGAGGCACGATTTGATACGCTTGTTCAGTCGACTTGCAGCGAATGACGCAAGTTGACAACTCGACGTTTCGAGGACAAGCGTACAGGGTAGGCCTGTCCGTGACTGCGCCGACGACTTAGCACGGGAAGTGGATGTGGAAACTTGGAAGGATCGACCGGTGGCAAGTATTGGCAGTGTACCTAGGTACATACATACTAGGCAGGCATGTAGTGGCAGATAGACCACGGTGTTGTTGCCTGCTCAGTGCTCGTCGCTCGTCCGTCCCTGAGCCGAAGCGATCCCATCGGCCACGCCAGCTGACGTCCCTATTGCCAGCTTCACTTCTCTTCCATTGCCATCAACTCTATCGGCCATCTTCTCCAACATCACTTTCGCTGCCTGTATCTCCGCTGTGCGCGCTGCTGTCGACTCATCCAGACACTGATTGGTCATCTCCTCTTTATCTGTACACAATCTCTCCTTGCATCCATACGCTGGGCTGGGCCGCTGTCTGCAGCCCCCTCGAATCGCCTCTCCTGCCTCTCCTGCCTGTTCGGACGACGCTCTCCGGGCACAGGAAACCTCGCCCCGTGGACGTTTGTCGACTTTCCAACTTCGCCGAATCATAGTCGCTGGCACAAAGTCCTGCAAGTCAAACGCTCTCTCGTCGTGTTCCCGCGAATCGAATCAACATATTTCCGTCACACCCTCCTTCATACTCTCGTACCACCACCGTCTCGTGGTTGGCGACCTCGGAGAATCCGCGACGCCCTCTTTTTCTTCGCCGCTCTCCGCCACACGACTAGACTGGCCTGTGCTAGTCTTTCCCTTTACTCTTCCTCCCGTGTCCGACAATACCGCCAAACTGTCTTCCCCAATTCTTCTTCAGCGCACCGTTTCCTACGACGCGGGCACAAAACCTCCGCGTCGTGGAAGCACGTATCTAGACATGACGGACCGCAACAATTCATCCCGTAGGAGGAGATCTAGTAGCATCCTGCAAGTCTACCATGAGCCCCCCGAAACTCTCGAACAAATCAGCGACCAAGCTGCTCTGCCAAACCTGAACGCCAATTGGACCAGCGCAAAAGGTACGCTATATTCTCTCCTGGCCTCAGATGCCCGACGCCAATAATACCGCGCCGCCTCTTTTTTTTTATTTGCCCTTTCTCCAAAGATGGGAGGCCAAAGTCTATGTCGCCCTAGGGCCGCCACCTGGCATTCGGCCCATACGCACGTGCGAATTGTCTGCTCGTTACTGACGAGCTACCTCTATCTGTATGCAGGGGCCTGGACCATCCATATTGTTCTCATTGCCGCGCTGAAGATCTTCTACGACATCATTCCCGGGGTCTCGCAGGAAACATCATGGACGCTGACGAACATGACGTACATGTTTGGCTCGTACCTCATGTTTCACTATGTGCGTGGTGTCCCATTTGAATTCAATAGCGGAGCCTTTGACAATCTCAACATGTGGGAGCAAATCGACAATGGCGCTCAATACACACCAACCAAAAAGTTTCTTCTCAGCGTCCCCATCGTGCTGTTTCTGTTGAGCACACACTACACTCATTACGACCTGGCGTATTTCATCATTAATTTCCTGGCTGTGTTAGCCGTCGTCATTCCAAAGTTGCCGTTTGTATGTTGTCACACCCCCGTCTCCCAATTGGTCTCCTGTTTCCATTTTACCAAGGAAAGTGTTTTTCTGCTAACTCTGGCGCGAACAGAGCCATAGAATGCGATTTGGTCTGTTTTCAGGCCCACCCGAGGAGGATTAGAGCTTCATGTCGGAACTCGCAATGCGCTCAATGGTGCGTGGCTAACGTACGCGAATACGGCGCGCCTACAAGATGGCGGCCACTTGGTCTCTTCACCAAAATCAAAGACGAAGGAGCTTGATGGTGTCATGGGGTTACGGGTCATGTTGCCATTGTGCCGTGGTATCCTGTGAATTATATGAGCAAGGACACACAATTACAGTAGCGAGCATAGTCTGACGCGTGTTCCCCCCGCTGCAGAAAATATTGTTGTTTTTCCTTAGCGGCGGTTTCTCAAGACCAACATGTTGTGATGTGGACACCAGCAGTGATTGCCATGCTTCGCTCATGTTACATACACCAATGGATATTGGTTGAAAGCAAACATGGTTCGATGGCTGCGCGTGGTTTTCTCTCCTTGCCCCCTTGGGTTCCTGGCGTCCTTTTTTTTTTTTTTTTTTTTTTTTTTTTTTAATTTGGGCAGCTTCCGTCTGGGCAAATACAGTGGTTCTTGGACCGGAGCCAGTGCTGAAAGTCATTCAAATTGTGTACTTTGTCTCCGGCTTCGTCATGATCCACGCAAAAACCTTTCGCTTCCTCCAATCACCAGGCGGCCGAGTTTTTACTAGCGAACGCATCTGCATGTTGGGCAAAGAGGACACGCAGGAAGCCAAGTGATTGTAACTAGAAAGTTGCGCGACGTCCTCCGTGGCCAAAGGGTATAAAGCTGGGCTACTTGCCTCAAGTTGACGTGTATCCTCTTCTCACACCTCCTGTCCGGAAAAGCTGCCTTCTTCTCGTGGTCTTCTCTTCACATCTTTCTTTGCTCTCTTCCCCGGCTCCTCCCTTGCTCCTCCCTTAACTCTCCCTTGTCCGTCTCAAAGATCTCGGTCAAGATGAAGGTCCAGACTGTCCTTCTTCTCGCCGGCGCTGCCGCCGTGCAAGGCATCCAGCCACGCATCGTCCTCCCCCCCGTGGAAATACTGAGGCCTTATGTCCACGCCAGCCAGCTCCAGGGTGTGAAGGTAGAGACTGTTCAGGGGCGCAAGAACGATGGTGACAAGCGTCTCAAATTCCCTCCCACTGCTGACGAGGCGGTGGAGAAGACGTCCTCGGTTGCCTCGCCCACCCCTACGCAGCTTTTCGGCAACGAAGACATTGTTCCTTTCCAGGGGCTGCCTTTCCCAGGCGCGGGCCCCATCGTTGTGAAGGATCAGGAGGTTCCCGAAATTCCTGAGATTCCTGGTCAAGAGCCTGTCCCTACTCCTCCTGAGGAAGAGACTCCGGCGCACACGTCTGTTCAAGCCACCACCTCTGTGAAAGTCTCCGCGCATGTCTCTCATCACGAAACCAGCCGTTCTCACACCTCCCTAAGCATGCACACTCACCACACGCACAAGAGTCACACGCTTCATTCGCCTCACACTCACCCTCACCCGTCTCCCGCGCCTCACACTCCCACCGAGACCTACACTCACGAGCATCACACTCGCACTTTCGCACCTCGCTCGCCTCACACGACCACTCCTGTGACTCCCGCCGAGGAGCCCAGGCCTGAGAAGAAGGAGGAAGACGTGCGTGAGCTCGAGGAGGACAAGGTCACCACGAAGCACGCCAAGACCCCCAAGGCCACTAGCACCGCGAAGCACACCAAGACCAAATATCCTAAGGGCTCCAAGCCGGTCAAGAAGTATCCCTTGGATCCCTCGGAGCCCCGTGAGCCTAATGAGGGAGACCGGGACGTCCACGAGGAACAGCAAGGTCAAAAGGATAAGGAGGCCAAGAAGCTTCAGAAACATGAGGAGCACAAGTCGTCTCGGCTAGCCCAAAAGCAGGAGACCGAGAAGCCCAAGACTTCCAAGATTGAGATCATCGAGACCACTAAGACTCACTCCCACAAGACTCACTCCCACAAGACTCACTCCCACAAGACTCACTCTCACAAGACTCACTCCCACAAGACTCACTCTCACAAGACTCACCCCCACAAGACTCAGACCCATCAGACCACCGAGACTAGCGTGCCTGAGGTCACCGTGACCACCAAGACTCACACCCACAAGACTCACGGTCACCAGACCACCGAGACCACCGAGACCAGCGTGCCTGAGGTCACCGAGACCACCAAGACTCAAACCCACAAGACTCACGCTCACAAGACTACCGAGACCACCAAGACTCACACCCACAAGACTCACAACCATCAGACCACCGAGACCAGCGTGCCTAAGGTCACCGAGACCACCAAGACTCACACCCACAAGACTCACGCTCACCAGACTACCGAGACCATCAAGGCTCACACCCACAAGACTCACACCCATCAGAACACCGAGACCAGCATGCCTAAGGTCACCGAGACCACCAAGACTCACACCCACAAGACTCACGCTCACCAGACTACCGAGACCACCAAGACTCACACCCACAAGGCCAGCGTGCCTGAGGTCACCGAGACCACCAAGACTCACGCTCACCAGACTGCCGAGACCACCAAGACTCACACCCACAAGGCTCACACCCACCAGACCACCGAGATCAGCATGCACCTCAATGCTCGTGAAGTCCAAGTCTCCTGCTCCACCACCTCCCCCTCTACCACTTCTCCCTGCCACAGCTCCACACTCACGACTACCACCATCGTCGTGGTTCCCTCTGGCATCGTCCCCGGCAGGAACACCACCTGCGAGGATAAGGGCGAGGGCGAGGGCGAGGGCCAGGCCGCTCACGTCCCCATCAGCGGGGCCGTCGAGAACACCGCCGCCCCAGTCATGGCTCTGATTGCCGCCGCCGCCGCTGCTATGCTCCTCTTCTAAAGAGAGCGTGGCGTTCACCAGACGGCAAGAAATGAGGGGGGATGCTGCTGTCCTCTCCTCCCTTTGTTTTTTGCCGTTGCATGCTTTACCTTTTTTTGCTTTACTAGCTATGCAGGTACTTGATCCGGAAGTTTGAGGGGGGGGGGGTTTGCTGCGCGACGCGCGAGGAAGGTTTTGCCGGGAAGTAACTAGTACCGCTGGCTCGTGTTGTCGCTTTGGCATAACTCTGGCTTCTACTGCGGTTGGGAATCTAACGTGGAGGTAATTTTCTGTTGGGGGGTTCATGTAGCACGAGTGGTAGTCTCTGCTTTCATGTTATTGATGTTGTTTGTTGTTCCGGAGGAAATTGGTGCACTAGAGTTGTTGTGGCTGCTTGATGGATAGTTTGGGTTTTCATCGTGGGCCATGATGACGGATAGATTGTCGGTGATATCGATTTGTTTTATTGTGTGTTGTACTTAATACACTTTACTCTAATAATGAATTAAGAATCGAACTAAACTTTGTTTGTGAATGGCTTTGTGTTTTGTTTTTGTTTTAGTCTGGATGCTAGGCGTAGTCTCGATGGCTTGCTTTAGCCTCTAGGTACCTAATCTTATGGGCTGCGATTCAGGGGAAGTGCGGAGCGTCGTGGCTGTGCGATGACAAGTCTACTTCAGTCGTCGGAAACTTTGGGGGGTAACCCACCAGCCCGCCTTTGGTCCAGACTCTGAACTAAGAAACGGGAAACTAACTAAGAGGATGCGGTATGTGAAGTGGTACCGCAGTATGTACATAATACGACTGCGCTTATATAGACACGGATTGCCTCATCGATCGATTACGCATTACATTTCCGTAGCTTCGGAGACGTACGGCTGGTGTAGCAACAAGCTGAGTAGAGAGAAGTATGACAAATGGTGTATGTATTAACAAAGGTAGGAAGAACATGGAGACGAAGAAGTAGAAAAGTAAATGAGAAAGGGAAATAGCAGAAAAAATGAGACGAAGAAAAAAAAGGCGCCACAGAAAGAGGAATACCATTGGAAGAAGCAGAAAGAAAGAAAAAGCTCGAGTCTAATCCGGTCTACCAGAACCGTCCTCGTGTTCTACCACGCTCCGCTGTCGCAGGCGTCATATGCCACGGCTCCTTGGGCTCATTCGCCGCCCTCCTCCTCCTTGACTTCGACTCCCTCCCGCAGCAACACGTCACAAACACAATCGCCGCTCCCAGAAGCGTCAACAGCGCCGCAACAAGCACCAGCCAGATCCCGGAACCCCATTTCGCCTGACTGACGTTGTGGTCATTCACATGGCGCTTCACAATGCCCAGGGCGACAAAGTCACATATCATGGCCACGAGCGCGGCGAGGAAGGCGGCAAGCGAGACGAGCGATGCGAGAAGGGAGCCCACCACGCCGGAGCTGATGCACAGCAAAAGAGAGGCGATGAAGCATAGGCCCAAGGCGACGGGGTGGAGGACCATGACGCGCGTAAGGGCTTTGGCGGTGTTGGCTGAGGCATCGTTGAAGGGTGTGCCGTCGAGTCTGCGCATGAGGGCGGCGGGATTGTAGCCGACGCGGGAAGAGGTGCAGTCGTCGCCGCTGCGGATGGAAGTGTTAGCAGACGAGGTTTCATTCGTACAAAGTGATTTCATCAAATCAAGGATGGCGTGCATCTTGTGTCGTAGATGGATGGATGAATGCATGATTGATGGGACTTCGGGCTGTTTTCTCTTGGATTCATGTACTCACCGGGAACTCCGTACGCAGTACCCAAAGGTGCCAAAGGTGACTTCGTCTGCCGAGGCTGCATTCCTGCCCAGATCGACGTGCATCATGGAGAGGCCATTTACGACGGGAGCCGTGATGGTCACCACGATGAAGAGCACTAGGGCGACGACCAGGCAGAACGTGCCGATGTGGTGGACGGCGCTGCCCAAGCCCATGATGATGTGACGTATATGTCTTTTCTTGTTCCTGTTCTCTTCGTCTTCCTTTTGTCTTTGGGAGATTTTGGTGAATTCCTTCAAGAGTACCAAGAGCCTTGTTTTACGGTTCTTTATTCAAGTGGCGTCTTGAAGTGATTGAACAGAGAAGTGAAGCTGGCCACAGGGGCACGGGGGGATGCACGCATATAAAGCAAAACCAACGCACTCATGTAGTACATAGGCATCACGCTGATCGTCAATTGTGCGACGTCATTTTTTGCAAATCATGGAACAGATGGAAACCGGCTGGCCAACCTGGAACATACAGATGCGGGTTGGGTTGATTCAGGGCTGGGGGGTGATGCAGAGTGAGGTCATCCCGCATTAAACACCAAGGACGACAAGTTACCACAACGGCGATAGGTACCGACGACGATGGACAGGCAACGTGTGGGTCTCGCAAATGTCTCCGTGACAGCACCGCCGAGTATTGTGCATACACGTGTGCGTGCTTTGTATTGTCTATCATCCACGAAACGTACAGGCCAGCCATGGCGTGGCAGCGTCCCGTCTTTGAGCCACCAAGCTCAATTGGCAATGCCAGAGAATGGGCAGAAAAATGTTGATATGTTAATAGATTCAAAACCTTCTTCTTCGACTCGTTCTGTCATCAACGTGGCACGGCGCCAGGACAGGCACTGCCTCGTTCGGGCATTTGGTGGCTGGATTGCTGACATTGCCGAACGGGGGTACGTTTCTCGTTTTCCACACAATTGTGTGCACCACTACACGTGTGACGTGCGTCCAGTAACGTGGCCCAGCCATTTCGGCGTCGAGTTTTATTTCATGACCAAGGCTCGCAATATTAAAGTGCTGCGTGATTGGTGCGGCCCGTAGTCACGCCTCAGCCCGAGGGCTGGTTTGTTTCGCGTCGCTTCGCATAAAGCCGCTTCGCATAAAGCCGCCTCGCTGTAAAACCGCCAGATGATTCACGTGTCGGGGTCGGAGAAGAAGTAGGCTTATTGCAACCGAGATCCGAATTTAGAATTTTGCTTGGAAGAATGAGATTTCGATGAAGGCGCTCGAACTTGCTATCCTGGCCATACTCGAGCTGGGTGCTGCTGAGCGGCCAGCGAGCCAGTCCTGCAGACGCCATATTCTGGGGCAGGGAGTGCTTTAAAATCGACGTCGCATGGGGATTATCTGTGACATATTTGTGAGGCCACGCGTGATAGAGAGGAGACGCGGACATGGCATGCTTGTGGTTGTAGCCCGGCTCTGGATATATCTCCAGCCTGAACATTGCAGGTTCCTCAGAAGCGTCGGGCCCTGCAAACTCGCTGCGCATAGTCGGCCCCTCATCCTTTGCGTCCAACTCTTCTACAGAATCCACCATGGACGGCTGGCCGCTGTGCGCGCCGAGAGAGTTGGAGCTACCGACATCCACAAAGTCGGCAATATTGATATCCGTCGGCTTTCTAGGCGCCGGCATTCGATATGCGAGAGGGCTGCGGGCGAGAAGTTCTTTGGCTGTGGTTACGTCCTCGGTGACGGAGATGAAGTTTCCATGGTAGCCCTGCCATTTGAACACACAAATTAGAAATGCCGAGTTTTTAATGATGGCGATGACGAGGGAAGAAGTGCTCGGAGACAGACTGACTGGTGTCATTTGGAAAACCTCGATCGGCCCATACTGCTCCAACACTTGTAATACGGAGCGACGCTCGGCGAATGTAATGGGAGTAGGCGAGACCAGCACGCGAATTGAGCGTTCCGCAATGGCTCGACGGGCCGTGCTGGCAACTGATTGCATGGCAGCTCCCTTGAAGTCGGCCGAGTGCGATTCGAGCTGTCCAAGCTATTCCAGCTACCAACTCTGCCCACGCTGACCAAGCCTTGAGCTGTCCAAGTTGTCGGCGGAGATGCAATTGAACTTGCAGTTCGTGGGTCTGTACGCCTTGTTCATACCTCTCTGTAGACAAGCCGGCGAAAAGACATCAGGCTGTGAGAAAAAAGGCAGTGGAGTGACAACTGCAGTGGCGGGTCGGTGGGGACTCTGCCTGCGTCCGCCAATCAACGTGGAGTCTCAACGAGGCTGCTTACATGGAAGCTTGGCCTCGCCTTCTCCATGCCGACGATGTCGCCCGTCGGCCGTGTCTGATGGCTCGCAAACATCAGCCAAGAGATCGTCATCGGTATTGAAACGGTAGACATCCAATCCATAACAGGCTTGCGCGTCGATTGTCGCGACCGATCGCGATCCCGCGAACCTGCTTGTGTTCTGCGCGCGAATGACTTCCCCGAACGTATCCTCATCCATCACCATCTTCATTTGATTCATCTTTACTCGTCTGTGTCGGCCCAGCCGTGCCACGGATTCCATCGAGCGATCCGGTCAACTCGAACTTTCACACCTTGTCTCCATTGGATATCAAGATGGCAACCCCTACACCCATGAAGCACGCGCCCTCGCAACAGGGCCGCACTCCCTCCCAGCTCGCGGCGGCCACTCCTCCCGTTTCCACGCCTTTTTCCACGCCCTTTTCCAATGCTGCCCATGCCGCCTTCTCTCCACGCGGGCTGAGGTCATCTCCTCAGCACGTCAAGAAATCCCCGGCAACTTCGAACCTCATGGGCCATACCAATATGGTGGCTTTCAACTTTGACAGTCCCTCGACCGCGGCCGCCATGGGTGCTCTGGGCTTGGGGGGATCTTTTGATATTGGGCTCGACAGTGTCGGCGTCTCGGGCCTCGATGCGATTGGAGCAGCGCTTGCAAACGAGGACGACAAACTGAAGCGGTTGGATACCATTATAAACATCCTCAGTGTTCGTCCTCCCCTAATCCAGTCCATCAGCATGGAGACTTTGGTAGCTCTATCCTCGCAACACGTTTCTAACACTTGGTGTGGAATCAAAGACGACGAAAGGACTTGTCAGTGAAGCTAGTCTTGAGCGTCTGGCACAGCGAATCGGCTTGGAGCTGCTCTCTGAGGAACAGACAATGGCCGGTGGACGCAAGACGAGAACATTGGCCATTGCTGGATCAGCGATTGCGCTCGACATTGTTCTTGACAACAACATCGTGCAGAGCGCTTCTCTGTCCTATCACGGCTCGGCCACCTCCGTCGCCGAGCACATGGATGCGGCAGGCCAGATACTGCTCAGGAATCTGACACTCCTGCCGGGTCAGAGCCCGCTAACCAAAACGCTCGACAGTTTTGCTTCTAATTTTGAGCGCCTGGCTGGTTTGGACAAGCTCAGCATCGTGCCAGGACTCGACTGCCATGAGGCTTTGGCGGGCATTTACTCCAGCTTGTCCAGGCTGCACGAATGGGACTTGTCCAACTTACGAGGGGAGGATGCCACCAAGGGCAGGTCTGAGGCCTATCTTACCAACGTGGCCATGTGCTGCAGACACGGCCGGCCGGCCATGCATGAGAGAGACCGAGTTGGCCTGGCCTGGCAATACTGGAAGCAGCACCGACATGTGATACCCTCTGTTGACGATGCTGATATGTCCTCATGGGGCGCCAAGCGGGACAAGGTCTGGTCTCTTCTTCTAGGGTGCGATGCCCTTGATGGCATGGGCGTGTCGCCGGTCCGCGTGTCCGACACCTGGATCTCCGAAGCCATCACCAGAGAAGACATGTCCTTCAGCCCTCTCAGAACAATGCTGGACTGGCAGGAGCCCCCATACGTTTCCCTGCCGCAATCGGACGACAACAAAGACGCGGGAATGGACCTCCTGCAACCCGATCTGTCGACAACACGTGTACCCCGGGTCATGTTCACCGTCTCTTTTGATCCTCCCGTGGTGCTTCCCCAAAACGACTGGGCCCGTCTTTACATGTGCGCTAACATTGACCCGCCCAACATCCAGAATGAAATGATTCAGCGTGGACTGCCTCCCTCACCACCCACTTTCGACAGCCTGCTCTTCCCATTCCCGCCGGGCATCAAGGTCGACCCAAGTGAGCCTCGGGCCATATCGCGGCGGCGACAACTCCTGCACATCGGCTCGGACGACAAGACCATGCAACGCCACAACACACTCTTCATCTACAAGCCCATCTACTCGCAAACCGTGACTGAGATGCCCTTTTCCCATCCGCGTCAACTCCTCGACATGTTGCCCCTTTTGCGGCAATACGCATTCTTATCCACGCTTCTCGAAAACAGCTTTGGCGAACAAACTACGACGCCTGAGGAAGACTCGAAATTACCGTCTTTGACGTCTCCGTCTTCGTCTTCTTCTTTATCACAAGAAGAGAAAGACGATGGATGGCTTCTCGCAGGAACCAAGACCAAGACAAAGAGGGATCAGTTATCGGATTTTATGGATGTGGACTCGACCTCCTCCGGGCGCGCGGAACACGCCGTCCTCCCTCTACGAGCCCCAACCTCGATCTCGACTTCTACGCACCTTGACGTCATTCTTTGGGTGCATCCCGCGCCCCAGATGCAGGTTGTCTTCCCCATGGGCCACTCCACCGCCAACATCTCGCTCAGGATCCTCGAGGGCGGCGTGGTGGAAATCATAGACGAGAATATACTGGCCATGGAGGGGGATGCGGCTGCGGCTACGACTGCGGATATGGATGAGGATAGGAAGCGGAGAAGGAGTACGTTTACGCGGGATAGATTGGCGAGGGTGTTGGAGCATCTGGAGGATCTGTGTAAGTGGGCGGAGTGGATTCGGATGAGGCTGTAGCCTGTGAGTGATGAGGGTGCGTGTACAGGTGTGGATGATACCCAGGTTTTGTTTTGGAGCATCAGATTATCAGGTTTGGCGTATAATTGCGCTGTGATTGTAGTGCATATGAATGGGACAAGGTATGAAGGATGGAAGTACAAGAACATACATCCAAGACGCATGTTACGAGTTAGAACTACAGGGCACACAAGTATGAACTACATATATCTTCGGGTTTGAAGAATGCAAAGACTATCAACGGACAAAACTTGCAAAGAAAAACGAGGAATATAAAAAATAAAGAGCATGACAAAGCGAGAACGAATGAGAAAAAGACCACTTTTACAACAGTATTTGACCCAGGACCAGCAAGACAGCTCCGGAGAGAAAAGACCCCGGAGTTGATTGCTCGTAGCCAGATACAACAATCTGCATGCACGACGAAACACCTTCGCAGAAGAGAGTTGGAAGTCTCCTGTAGAAGTCTAAAGATGACCTCGCGTTCCTCTTATACAGCACGGCTGTATTTGTATACATACACGTAGTGAAGCAACCCCCGTCTACTTAGACTTCCTCCACCGGCCAAGGATAAAACATTGCATATTCCCCCTCGATGATCTCCCTGCGCCTCTGAGCAAAAGGCGGCAGCGCCAAAGAAGCGTGCCTATCAGGCCTGCCCGCAATTCGTATTCTCCTTACACGAACCCATTCGTTACCCTTCGCGTGGATCAGAGCAGCGCCAAGACAATCAGTACGCCAGACGGCCCATCGCTCATGGCGCATCGGCATCCCCCCCCCCTTGGCCCTACACTCAAAGATCAGCACCCGCAGTCTCTCATGAGGGGATAGGTTTTCCAAAAAATCGTCTTCCAAGGTGACGGGCTCAACATCGTCCAGTATGATGCGATTCGCGCGATGGTTGTGGTGGAAGATGGCGTATGTCCACACTTTGCCGAATGTGCGATAGCGTTTGGAAAAGTCCTCGGCTGTCCAGTTGGGTTGGATCATCGAGTCTTTCTTGGTGGTCCTGCGAGCGTGTTGAGGCTTCTCGATCCCTTGCTCCTTTAGCTGGGCGGCTTTCCAGCCCACGTCGCGGTAAGGCGGAATGTGAAGACCATCGCGTAGTCCCTGGATTAGCATCTTGGCGCCGTGGGCGGCCGTGTCGTTCCTCAGTCTGTCAAGGTCGTCATTGGGGGAGATGGGAAGTCCGGGCGGGGGCGTTTGTGCGAGAATGGTGCCGCGGTCAAAGGCCTTGTCGTCTAGTGTCTGGAGGGAGACGCCCGTGTGGGTGTCTCCTCGGAGGAGAGCGTGGTGAAGGGGTGCCGCACCATGAAGACTGCGAGGGTTAGCTATCAGCGCGGACGTGAAACTTTAAGTGACTCGTTTCGCATAATCGTTACTTGCTTCCCCTACCCCTTTCCCTCCCCCTTTCCCTCCCCAAAGGATTGTGTCCAGGGGGACTCGCCACATGTCAAGCTCAGTAGAGGACGTGAAGAATAGGAACAAAGATACGTACTCTGGTAACAGCGACGGATGGACATTAAGACCCCCGTACTTGGCCGAGGCCAATATTCTCGCGGGAATGAAGACGCCATAGGACACAACGACGATAAGGTTCGTGCCCACGGGTAGCTGCGAATCAGTTAGTGAGCTGCAATACGCAGAGTAGTTTCTGTCCATGCCCGTAGAACCAGGAAAATAAGCTGAAAAGAGCCGAACTCCAAGAGGAAGAGAAAGAGAAAAAAGGCACCCAATAAGCAGAAATAGGTACCCCCATACGCGATAGAATCTATACACTTACATCCCAGTCCTCAAAGGTCCCCCGCTCGTGAAGTCGCAAGCCCAAGTCCTGGGCTAGGCTCTTACACGGCCCTACACAAAGTCAACCTCCGCGTCTCGAGCCCAAATGTCTAAGTACCCCAGTGCGAGAACCGGGGAGGACGAACGCTCAGCAAGCCAAAACAGATAGGTAACTCACCATCTGTCACCTTAAAGATTCACTTACCATCTTCCACGTACTTCATCCCCCTCCCTTGGAACTTGTTCGGCAAAACCACGACCTCGATTGATTCCACGAGCCCAGTCTTCTGCTCCATCTCCTGGTGTAGCGCCTTCAGCGACGGGCAGCTGAACTTATCGCTGCCGCAGAACAGAATCCGCAGGGGCTCCTGCGGTCGTCGTGCCGGCGCATGTGGCGTGGATAAGGTGCTCGTAGGGCGGCGGCTGAGGAGGGCGACGAAGAGGCGTGGTTTAACGGGTGTGAAGAGGCGAAACATATTAATGAGATGAGATCTGAGATCACATTTATCAAGTACGAGTGGATGTACGGAGTATAACAATCAGACACGATTCACCAAGTGCAGAGATGTCGCGAACTTGCGATGAATGGTGAGAATTTGTGGCGTCGTGGCAGTCGTACGCGATTGGTGCATATCCGTAAACGCCACAACCGCAACCCCCATCCCTCACGATTCATCCTCCCATCTGGGGCCAGCAAGCACCAATCTTCTTTCCAATCAAGCGTGGACTTGATGTCTGTTTCGTATCTAAGAGTGAGACGGACTTAAGCATATATTTCGTCGTTGTGCCCTTTGGTAACAAAAACTCTACGCGATAGACAAGTCTGTGTACTGTCTGAAGCCCGCCAACGCCGCGTCGCCGCAAGGCCCTCATCACCATCACCATTAATAACAATTGCCCGAGCTTGACAATCGAGGCACGGATCAGAATGCTTTTGCTGGTGCTGGTTTGGCCATCAACTTGCATGAGGATCGAATCAGGGAAGCGCGCCTGTTGCAGTGAGCCTATAGGTGGAGGTACTTGGTACATAGCCTAAGTGTGGATTTCACTCGTGGAGCCTCGTGGAATCCGGTAGAATGTGCGTTCTGTGCACGACTCCTTGGAAAGAGTCTTGTACGCCCATTCTGTTACATAGCTAGATGTCTTTCAGTCAATAGACTCGACATCGATCCTGCATTTCTGTGCCAGAGCGCCGGCGCCCGATAACTCCTGGTCCTGGACTGGAGTCCTGTGTGGGCTCGACATGGGGGTTCACGCTGGCGCCGAGATCTTCATCGTGTTGCGAAGCCACGCCAGGTCCAATTGCCTGCTGTTGCCGCCGCGACCAGAGCAGCTTTTCTCTCACCTGATCGGCAAGATAGCCATGTGCCCATGAACCGTGCACGTCGACGACCTCGGGCCGCTAGTCATAGTGGAGGTCGAGGTCTCGATTGTCTATCGTCTCAACTTCCTCTTGACGAAGCTGGTCCGCCGGACGGATACCGATAACCTCAGCAAAGTGAAGTGGGTACTCCTCCGGCTCTACCGATGTGTTGTTCGAGTTCTCGGAGTCGGCCAAGATCGACTGGATCGACTGGATCGACTTTTTCTGTCTGAAGTTCGGCGTTCACATCGATGTTGTTGGGCACTTGGCCGAGAACCCTCGTCGGTCGCGGTATCGTTATAGCCTGAATGTTTCTCTTTCAGACGATCGAGCTATTAGCGAACGACCGAACGTCGCACGTTGAGCTGCATGCGAATACGAGTCTGGTTGCGATTCGCGAGGCCGCAAAATGAGGATATCGAGTTCCCCTGAGGCACGTCGAGACGGTGGCGCATAGTCGGCGGGTGTGATGCACACGGGTATGTGCATACGCGCAATGAGCCACTCGTTGTGAGGGGTAATAAAGTTGGGAGATGAGGAGGCTCGCCGGTATCAAGTTCATTCGCCTCGGACCAAAACGCAGGCAACTCGTCTCGGTTTTCATCATGCTTGTGAGGCGTCGTGGGACTCCGTTTATCCTAGTTTTGCGAGGGAATGCTCGAAATTGCGCAGTAGCGTCTGGTGAGCATTCGTGAGACAAGGCATATCGAGCCAGCGCAACGCTTTGAACGGGATCAGATAGTAACATTGGGCGATCTCCCGAGGTGTCGGGCGTATCTGAATCGTCGCTAGATTCGTCTGAACTATCGCTAGATTCGTCTCAGTCGTCAGGGACCGTTGCCGGGCCATGTTGGCCAGGTGAGCGTGATGGATGCAACTGACTGTCGAAGACGTCAGGACCAGGGCCGCACTTATGGCTTCCGTAAGTGTAAAGCTTCGCTTTATGTCTCTTCTTTTCAACATCGTCGCAAATCAATTCAGCTTTACGGAGTATGTACTAACAAGGCAGTAACGTGAAGCTATGCCAGGACGCGCCCAGAGGTAAGCGAACGGTAACCCTGAGGGGAAGCCTGCGACTCAAGTCACATGGTCTAGTTTTGGAATGTACTCCGTAGGTGTCGGGAAACCTTGTTCGTGAATGTGGCTACATGTATGTACGAAAAGGGCGCGCAAACCTCAAGAGCCCGCAGACGGCCCTATAACGGGAGAAACCAGGGAACGAAGCCATTATGCAGCGGACTATCCTATGAGGTATGTACATATAACACTCCCGAAGGAGTGAAATCCACGAGTAAATGTAAAGCTTCGCTTTACGTCTCTTCTTTTCATCAAAACATCACAAATCAATAAGCACTCGACCTCATCATAAAGTCGGAATGCCCATTTCGGGCACGCATCCGATGTCACAAGCGCCAAAATGAACACAACCTGATAAATAACTCAGTCCTCGCATAATTACGATCGGTTCGTTTCTCTAAAAAAACTCCAGCACCTTGCGCCAGCAAATTCAGAAAGTTTTTGGCCCTGACAGGCTGCTTTCACTTATCAATCGAAGAGCAAGAGAACCAAGCTAACGGCAAGGCGAATTATCGAGCAGATAATAGAAAACATCCTGACCGCGCAAATGCAATTAACAGAGATCATCAAATCAGCACTCGAAGCTTGCAAGCACTGCTCTTCGGACCTTACAATGTACATTCGTCACGGTGCGTCCCGCAATGTGGACCATGGGTAGCTCTTGTAGGGCAGCATCCTCCTTTGCGGCATCATGCAAATCCTGCTTTTCACTACATACTATCACACTTTTCCCGTGACTCCTTAGGGTGTGATCCACGAACGGCAACAATTTTCGCGAACTTTTTCACGGTTCGCACGGCTACAAACGGCAAATTCTTTGCACGGAGCGAATACCCTGATTTTCTCGATTCGTGATGGAAGAAGATGCCGATGATGACCTTCGCCTCGCAGTATCGATTATTTGGTACTGCGGTGCACTCGGAGCAGTGAAAATTGTGCTCTTTTGACCTTATCAACGCCTTCAAGAGCATATTAGTTCTCGTGATAACCTTGACTTATGAGTCGGAGAGAACCCCTGGCACACGGCGCCGCACAGCACTGTTGCAGCGCAGTTGCAGCGAGTTTTAGCACTCGCGGGGGGGTATTAGCCGCTATCGAGGCGCTGGGACGGCGGGAAGCTCTGGAGGAGCACTGGCGCTTCCACTATCCTTCTTTTGCCCGTAGCGAATGGACCGGTCCCAGAGTTTGCGAAAATTGTTGCCGTTCGTGGATCACACCTTTAGTCTCCTTGGCCGGCACGGCACAGCTTCGTGAGTGTCTACAAGTGAGTGTGCAGCATCTTCAAACGAGAAGTGCATCTTAAGTTGCTGCCCCCTGTTATCGTGGTCGAGTCTCGACCAAGGTCCTCAGCCAGTCAGCTGCCAAAGCAGTCAACGCATGACATCAAGCTCTATAGCTAGATTGCATTATCCGGCGGCACAGAGGCCACACACAGTAGGTAGCTTCGGACAGGTCTAGAAACCTCAACACAGTACATAAGCGCCAACGAAAGAGATGGGAATGCGACCGCTGCGCATGTTCGTGACAATGCGGCTCTGCACAACTATCGCAGGGTATACCGCGGTATTCAGCACAAACTAGAGGCCAAACGGCTGCAGGCCCCCCGGGAAGTTGCTCCGTGAGGAGCTCTTCCTCTCCTTGATAGACTCACTTTTGGCACTCATGCCGTCAATGTGGGCGCCTGAACATGAAGCAGCGGGATCCTTCAGCTCTATTATGTATCTACAATTCTACATATATGTAGGCCCAACGACCTGACGCAGGGGGGTAGGTTGCGGTACCCATGGCCTAGAACGTTCCCCTCGACGCTCGTGTACTCCTACATATCTCTGCTCACGAGTCCTATTTTCTGCACTGCCCAAATCCGTTTATCTAGGCTTTAGACTTCACTCTGTATACAGAGTAGAATAATCAACAGCTCTTCCTGGCTGATCCGCTTGATTCACGAGTCACTGACTGGGTCGTGTATTTAAGAAGCTGCTTCCGGCTTTGTAACCACGCTCGAAAACTTATTAGCGTCGCCGGTCTAGTCAAAACGAAAGTATTCACCCCCCATCGACAAGATGCAGTTCCTTACTTTTCTCCTGGGTTCCGTCTCGATCGGCTTCGCCGTCGCCGTCCCCTCAAACTCACTACTATCTAGAGACTTCCAAGTTATCGAGAGGGACTACGCAGAGTCGAACTGGTGCAATGGTGGAACCAAAGGAGACGGCAGCTGTGAGGCAGATGGCATGGGCACTTACTGTGTGAGTCTTGTTCCTTCTCTTTTCCTGGGAGATTTTGATCTTGCATGTCTTGTCTACAAGCTCGGCTTAATACGCTCAAGACTGCGGATCTGTGTTCATGGGTGCACACACATGTACTTGGTTATTAATCTGCTCCGGTCAGTGCACATTTAAGAAGAGAGGCGAGTTCGTTACATGGCGAGATGTCAAACAGCTAGCCACAGACGGACATACCAGGGGCTGCGGCGATTTGGGTGAAATTTACTGCGCTTAAGTGTTACGTGTACATGCATAACTATGTATTCCTATCTTGTTTCTCAATCCGTGCCCTTTATCTTTCGGGATATCCGGATTCAGTCCCGAGGCTGGAGCTGGAGCCCGGAGTACAGTGTACTTAGGTACCTTTTAGAGGAGGTGGGTGGTTCACTGGTTGTCACGATGCGGGACGCGGGGAAAAAGGTCTTTCATTCAGGCAGGATTATGCAAATCCAAAGCACCATGTACATATCCGTGAATATAAGTCAATCGGCGATCGTTGCGCAAAGGCAGAGTATGATCCATTTCCACGTAATCACCGGAAAGGTTTCCGGCCCTCCCCGGCTTTCCGCGATTCAGCCTTCCTGCTCTACTACGCAGGTGCTGGAGGGAGCAGCAGGCTGGAGCTGGTGTATGTAGGAGACGGAATTGCTGGGAGTCTGGGACAGATGTGACAGTGGTCTGTAACTAGAGGGAGGAGGTGGAACAGTGGCCGGATTGGAATTTGGCGATAGTATTGTTGGTCTGGTCTTCACGGTGAACCGTGAATCGTGATGGTGAAAGTGGTGGTGAT
The DNA here is from genome assembly GCA_018360065.1 of Claviceps pazoutovae. Lineage (NCBI taxonomy): Eukaryota > Fungi > Ascomycota > Sordariomycetes > Hypocreales > Clavicipitaceae > Claviceps > Claviceps pazoutovae. The sequence continues at coordinate 25,742 of SRPO01000068.1, forward strand.
GAAGATGAAGATGAAGATGGTGACTGTGATAAGGGCCTTGAGCCGTTCACGGGATTGAAACCATAGACAACACGGATTTGTCTATTACCCAGAAATTCCCGATCAAAGGGCAAACGAGCAAACTATCTGTTACATGTACATACCCGTATGCACAGGTGGACTGTACACAACCACACTCCTATTATCTATACTCCGCCTAATGTCCTCCATCTCTTCGAGTTCGCCCTCCTATCTCCAACAAAAGCCAATGGACTCCAACCCCCGGTGTTGATCATGCTCCTCATCTTCAGAGGCCATTTCCTCCTCTAATCGCGGGCCGCGAAATCTGTTACCTGCCTGGCCGTTTTTCGTTTAGGCTATACGTTGTATACCTAGGTAATATGGCAGTGTCAACAGGCCGCTTGCAGGATGATCCGTCTGGCTTCACTGGCATACCTGGCCTATAAAAGAGGCTGCCCCCGCCTTCAATTATAAAACACCATGCGATGACAGTTGTGAGAATTCGGGCCTTCGCACTCACTGCGTGAGTCTTGTTCCTGTTCTTTACCCTGAGGAAATCTTTTCTTTCCGCGTCTTGTCTGCAAGCTTGTCCTGATACGCCCAACTTCATCAAGACTGCGGGGTTTGGCTCACTTTCCTGATGCGGGAACGTGGGAAAGATGTCGCATTCAAGTGGGATGTGACCCCAAAGTACTTCGTGCATACCTTAGGTACCTAGGTATGTACATAGGTAGGTAGGTAGGCAGGCAGGTAGGTAGGTAGATATGAGCCCAAATAGACAGACAGAAGACCCAAGCTGCTTCTCACTTATGCGCCATCTGTCACACGTGTATGCAGTGGCGCACCGACGGTGACGGCGCAGGGTTTGACCAACCGGATGCCAGGTCAGCGCTTGCCGGTACAGCGTATATGTACCTGCATAGCGGTTGCCGGCACACTCGTGATATTCAGGCAGGTAGCCGGGGTGTATATATAATATGCATATCATCCCTGCCCACTTCGATGACGCAGGAGTCAGAGTTCCTTGTAGGTAGAGTCACAGTCGATCATCACGTTCTGAATTGACATTCCTCAGTTTCAGTCCCAAATATTAGCTCTTGTCACAATGCATGACTCCCCTTGCCTTGACTCTTGAGGTCCCAAACACATTATTCCGTTTTAGGTAATTTGAGGTGAAAATGAATAGGTAGTTCTTGGGGTGAAAAATGAGGTAGGTCAGAAGGCAGAAAAAGATGGAAACCCGGACAAAGGTCAAACGGGTGTCCAGACGGACGAAGAACAGAACTTCAGCTGACTGAGATACGACAAGAGAAGAACGACTGATAGATTTGACAAGACCTACCAGACTACTCCGTAGAACGAGACTCAACTCACTATCCTCACGACAGGAACTAAGTCCTAAAACACGACAAAACCCAACCCCTCTCTTTCTTCTCCTTTCGTATCCTCAGTGAGCTCCCTCAACTCTTTTATCCACATGCCCAAACTGATCTCCCTTGTGTTGAACTTCGGAAGACTCGGGCAATCTCTCCAGATGCCTTGGCAAACAACAGAACGAAATGTGACAAAAGAACAGCAAGAGAAATAAGCGAATCCAGTCTGACGCAACGACTTCATAGAAAGCGTTCCTTCATCACAAATAGTGACCCAGCAAGTAACAACAACATCTCACAGATGAAATGTCAGAAGCGCGGAAAGCGGAGCAATGACCGTCGGACCGACAGTTCTAGCAAAGCGCTTTTCAGTCCCCCCAGAACACCCGATATGTAGGCACCTCAGGGATATCCGATAGGTTCAGAGCAAAGATTTATTAAAACGCCATAATCGCAGGCTCATGGTCCATGAATCTGCACCAAACTCGGGCCGACGGGCCACGGGTACGGAGTATGGTCTCGACTCCCGAGTCCTCGATGGTTTGGACTCCGGTGGCTCGGGGCCGAGGTTTTGGCCGTGATACATAGTTCTTCTCCTCTCTTCAAGCAATCAATTGTAGATCATGAATACGATCACCATTGAAGTCCTCGTGTAGCAAAACACTACAGTTCTACTCCCGCGCAATCTCTTAGCTTCGAGAGATTACCTCCACCCCTTTCAATAGGCCATGGGCCCGGAGCCCAGGAACTAGACTTCATCAACAACATCGCAGAGACGCGATTCCGGCTATCTTCAGGGGAAGATACCTAGACACCAGCGAAGATGGGTAAAAGACGACATCGACAAGCTCAGCCGAGACAACTATAAGGACTGTTTTCGACGGCAGAAGGCGATCCTCAAGGGAAAGAGGGTGTTTTACACATTGGAAAAATCGATTTTAGAGTTCGCCTATGTTCGTGGAAATAGGCGACACCACCGGTCCCGAGGTCGTCATCTCATCCCCTCCCCCTCACCGACGCCAGGGGGATCTTCCTCCGCATACGACGCTGCCGTTGATGCCATAACGGACGGTATCTCACGCCTCGGAGGCTCATGGGACGAAAAGAAAAAGGACCAATGGGAAATCGACGATGCGAAGGCGCTGCACATCATCCGCCGAGTTAGAATAGGGGCACTTGAAGGCTGACGTCCAGATCTTCGAGGAAAAGAGCAGCGTGCAAGCCAACCCATGCATTACGCATGTGAATTGGAATTCTACATAACTTAATAGTGTGACATTGGTCTATTGTCTAATTTTCTAGATTCTAATCTATCTCTCTTTTTGTCCCGTGGTAGTAATATACAACATAGTGAACATACGCCATTCGGCGCATGCGAATCTGTACACCCACAATATCATCATTCATCAGTCGCATACCAGCAACTTACCGAGGCGTCAAAGCTGGCCAAACCCATCAACACGGTCCAATCTTGGCCAACGCGCCCATTGTCCCCCCGTCGAATAAGTCACTCGTCTCATCTAGAGCCTGGAAATGCTGCGCCATCTCCATCCCTTTCCTCCTCTGCGCCTCCACACGCCTCCAATCCCACTCCCCCTCCACAGCCAGGTCCACGTCCCCCAGATCGACAGCCTCATCTCCGAGCTGGTTCGCACCACTCCTCCACCCACCCGGTCGTTCAGGCAGCAGGCCCGAGTTTTCCAACACAATAGCCGGATGAATGGTAAGTCGGCCCAGTTTGAAAACGTACTTGCTCACAGCCGTGGCGTGCATCTTCCCCTCCCAGCCCCCCGAGGCATCATTGCCGCTCCTCGTGCGCACCCGTCCGAACCGCGGATCCAGCCACTCCGTGGGCTTAGCCGAGCCCTTGGGCACGAAGTGCGTCACCATGTACAACCACTTGCGGTCCCAAGCGAGCACTTTACTCCAGAGCTCATATGCGTGGTAGGCGCGAATCTCGCGCTTAAAGCTACACGCCACGGAGCCGAGCATGATGCCCATGGGTCCCCGCGCGGGCTTATTGGTCTTGGGATCGAGTACGAGGCCAGTCTCGGCATTGTACGAGAGACTGCGCATCGCGGGCCGAGTCAGGTACGACACGAGATGAGTACGCGCAATATCCAGGTCGGTGAAGTACGTCGAATTGGACTTGTGGAGATTGTAGTCGATTTCGAGCAGCGGTGCTCGCGTTTCCGAGATCATGGGCTTGAAGAGCGCACGGGGGGTGAGGTCTGGTGATTTTCGGAGCATGGTGTGGTACAAGATGGCGTAGAAGACTCGGTACTGTTCAAAAAGAGAACATCACTGTTAGCTTTCCCGGCGCATTGGTGCTTTCCTCTGCTGCGAGAAGTTTTTGAAGAGCCAAAAGATAGCTCGGCCACGGAAAAGGGGACTGGGAGCGACATACGGTCCATGCGAATGGTAGATTCTTCCAATTAAACACCACAAACAACAGGAGAAGAATGCGCGACGTGCGACCTGGCCCTGTCGCGAAGTCGTGTATCGCCCTCGTCCAGTCGACTTTGTAGGCGGCATAACCGGCGGAGCCCACAGCCAGAGGGACAATTACGCGTATCGCAACGGCAAGGCCGCCGAGTTTGCTCGATGCCGATGCCATGGTCGTTGTCTTGCCGCCAAAAGGCTAATCGAACGCGTTAAGGGGGTATAGAGGAGGCGCGGTTGAGACGATCAAGGCGGCCAAGATGACGAGGGATTGACACGCAGACACGACAACAGAAAGAGCACGAGAATATGCAACGGGCGCAACGGGCAAAAGAGGCTTTAAGGCAGCGCAAGATACTAAACACGAGGGGCCGACATGAAGAATCAGAATCAGGAGGAACTTGGAAGACGGTTCCAGTTGCCTTGCTTTGATTTTGTTGACCGGACTTTTGGGGCTTCGGCCGTGGCTACTCCCTAGGTTAGGTGCCGTCACTGCCGTGTACTATGTACGTCGTAGGTATGGCACATCTGAGCGGGTAGACTGGCGATTGGTGGAGTGGAGTCACACAAAGGTCGGTGTGGGGCACACGATAAGAACCTTATGAAAAGGGGAACCCAGCTTCCAGCCTCCAGCATGACAATGCATGCTGCATGCACAAGTCGAAGCAACATGATCATGCACCCTTCCCGAGTCCCGAGTCCCGAGTCCCGGCTCCCGAGCGCGCGTCCTAAATCCCCGTCAAATCGCGACACAAACGGCTGATTCGAACGCGAATGTCTCGCATAAATGGCCGAAATACGTCCAAGTGAGCTTACAGTGTGTTGAGACGAACTGCGCGCCAGGTACAGTCCACTTTTCACTCCACTTTTCTCTTCGAACATGTATGTACGGAGTACGGAGTACCTCGCCCAAATTACAGTGCAAGCCAGAGGACCAAGACGCCGGTACGATTTTACAACTACATACGGTTGTACGAATGACCCTCGCGTCTTGTCACGGTCCAAATAGCTACGAATTCGCGTTTCTCATTAGGGAGTGAAGATCAGATAAGTAGAGGCATTCATGTAATGAGCAAACGGTGTTTTTGAAGGTAGCTAGCTTAGAAGAAGATAAACGGAATGGGGCGTTGAGGCATACGAGCCGGTGAAGTGCGCGACAGGGCCTTTGGATGAACAATTCTACCATCGCCAATTGCGCCTAGAGACGCCGGTTGGGCACAACCACCCCACAGTATGCAGACACCCTGCAGTACGAGATCTTTGACAGACTCAAACAACTGCCAAAGTCGAGACAAAGACGAACTGCCGACAAAATTAAACATGGACAAACGTCTACGAACAAGTTACACGAGGATATCTCAACGTTCCGAAAGTATGGCACGTTGACCTGGTACCGCGTTGAGGATGAAACCCCCGCCGACCCGAATACGGCCACGGAAGAACAGCTGAACAACCGAATACTGTTCTACCTGAACGACTACCTTGTATACGGAACTGAAGGACAAATTCTCCAGCGCCGCTTCTGTGAGGACTTTAAAGGATGGACGACGGCGACTTGGCTTAAAGTCGCTAAACCACTCCGGACAAGGCTGAAAACCGAATTAGAGTACCGTGGACTAACCCTCAATAAACAATGCAAAGAAAACTCGGACAAACTCGCTGATATCATTGTACGAGGGTACGAAACGTCCGGTGAGACAGACTGGGGCTCAATCATATCAGACGATCTGAAAACACCAGTCGAAAAAGGAAAGCAACCGGTATATAACATAGCAGGCCCAGCCCCAAAAACGATATTCGACCACGGTGCTTCTGCAGACGCCCCCATACATGTACCAACACCAGCTCCGGTACCAGCACCTGCGCCTGTACCGACATTCACTCAAGGACACATTCAAGCGCCCGCTCAAGCGCCAGCACACATGTATGCCCCAGCACCGACACAAACGCACGCTCCAATACCTCCCCATAGTACCGAAAACGCACCACAGGGATATCACGGTTCCTACCCTCCCCCATTCGGCCATATCCCATTTCACGGAAGCGCAGATACATTTGTGCTGGCGCTTGAGCGGGCGCTTGAATGTGTCCTTGAGTGAATGTCGGTACAGGCGCAGGTGCTGGTACCGGAGCTGGTGTTTGTACATGTATGGGGGCGTCTGCAGAAGCACCGTGGTCGAATATCGTTTTTGGGGCTGGGCCTGCTATGTTGTACACCGGTTGCTTTCCTTTTTCAACTGGTGTCACTTGTTCATTCCAAGCGAAGTCTGAGCGAGATGTTTGGTCCACAACGTCCCTGGACGTCGACGGTCCACGCGTGAAGATGTTATCGTCGAAGACATACTCCGTAGGTATGTATCTAACATCTGTATTCGTAGGTATATGTAGGTAGCTATCTGCCTCCACCGCATTGCAGATGGAAAGCTGTGGTAAATCTTCCGACTGGTCAAGGTAGGTAGGTATGTATTCATACAATCGGTTTGCTGTGCTACCATAGCGATCCTTTGATGGCAACGGCTCGATCGTTTCATATCGCTATTCGACAGGCCTGGCACTCGGAAGGAAGGGCCTTGCCGCTATACGCGACGTCTGTCACGAGGCAAACAGGGCCGGTGACTGACTCCTAACTCAAGAGGTCGATGCCGGCACCGGGCAAAGTTATTATCGAGAACTATCCAAGATAGGAGGAAGAGTATCGCCGGGCTCTATAGCTGAAGCAGATACCTGAGTCGGCTCCCGATCGGCGGCAGTGCTAATGATGATGTCCGACACGACTGCCTGTCACTGGCAGGTGGCATAGGACTGTCTGCTGCTCCTTCCGAGACACTCGTGGCCAGCCGCGAAGGCTTGTGCGGTCCTCGGGGTCCCCAATGAGGAGAAATGAGTCTTTGCAATCCTAGAGTTCGTCAATGTTATCTAGAGCGAAATCGCCGCGTGTTTCCTCTCTTGCTAGGGGCATTTCCAAGTTCCAACACCAGCGGTGATGACACTAGCTCATCTGTAGCTTCTCATCTCGTGCAATGACGCTGGCGATGTGATGACGGCATGGGGGACCGTACTGCTGGCCGAAAGTATTCCGACATCGCGGTCAAGGCTTGTCAGCCGTCGCTATAGCGTCGGGTGGCTAAAGCGATGTGTGATCGTTGTAACATGTGGGTGGCCGTCGTCGTCGTTGAGGTTTATGACGGTGCGAAGAATTTGAGGAGCTTGCATGCACTGTCTTTTAGCGCGGGATACAACGGTATTAAATTATGGTATTGAGAAATAAGCCATGCTGGGTGCTGGGAGCCGCATCACGTGACGGCCGTACCAGCCGAACGTGCACATATTTTCACTTTCCCACTTCTTGGGTAACTTAGCTCTTTAGTCAAATATACACCCACCATGTGCCCCCAAATTGCTTAATATATGGGGTATAAATTATGGATCATACCTGGCGCCGACTGAAATCGTACCTGGTGTTATGGACTCGTCACGGATAGTGGATGTATGCGTGAGAGGAAATGGTTATCAATAAAACTAAGGAAGAAAGAAAGAGAAAGGACAAGAATGCCCTCCTAGCTGTTTAAGTACCTCCACGCCCAGTGGGGGGAGTCTCAAGTAATCATCCCAGGCTTGCCGCCTATCTATCCACGATCAGTCATAGACTAATCCATAACACCTGGCGCGCAGTTCGTCTCTAGTTCTTTTGCGGAGTGGCTGTACGGTTCGGACTTCCGAACCTGCATTGCCGGAACCTTTCGGTCTCTCGTCAAATAATGCAGCGTTTAGACGAGAAATACATAAACTTCTCGCCCCTTCTCCTTGTCGTACAACAAGAAGACGATAGGCAGCGATTGTCTCCTCCTCCTACTCGTACATAATGCCTCTTCGTTGTCTGCGTACTTCCATTCCTACTTAGCACCAAGTACACACGGAACTCATAAAACAGAAGGAGAATATGCTTCAGGTTTCAAGGAGATACATACAATCCTCGTGCTAGATCAGGACCCAGCCGGTCGACGAGTTCGGGGCAAGCCTATCTAGGTATCTGGATAATATGGATTTAGAGACGGCTCGCGGAATTTGCCTCAATGCGGATCCCGGCCCTACTGCGGAAGGAACGGCATCGAGCGGTATACAGATTTAAAATCTATGTAAGCGTCGTAAACATCGGCTTCCTCTGATTGTTATTGGTAGGTAGGTACCCTTCGTGAATGCGTTCGACTATGACTTGCTTGAGGCAATAAAACGACGGGCATCTCCTACACGACACAAGTGATTAATTCCCCTCAACGTCTGCTTGATTCTATACCGAGATCTTCAGGAAGCCAAGTTCTTCACTTGTTCAACATACGCAATATACTTCAAGATGAAGTTTAGCACCGTTCTCGGCACCTTTGCCATCTCTACTCTCGAGGCATACCATGCACATGCCAGCCCTCTCGTACCCGTCTCTCCGGAAGCTCAGTCGCTAGAAGCGAGGAACCCTGAGTACTGCTGTGTAACTTCGTGAGTCATTTCTCCTATGTGCATATACAGCACTCAAGTACCGTCCAACAGAGCCGTAGCGCGAAGCAGCTCTTCCCATCTTGTCTACCTTTTTGGCTCACACTAGACAACGAATACAGAACCATTGGCGGCCGCTCCGCAGCCGGATATGTTATCTGGAACGGGCAGCCTACACAAGCTCGACTTTTTGGCGGATGCATCCTCACTTTTACTCAATCTGCCAAGCCACCGAGCCAAGGCGGCTGTGCGGATTGGACGCCGTCATGGAGTTATTTTTGTGGTTTTCTTCGGGTCCCGCCTGTGGCCGCGGTCGCGCCTGCGAAAGATTGCCAGCATGTCAAGAGGTGAAGAGAGAAAGAAAAGAGGACTGAATCGAAAGGCGATGCTGTGCGTTCAACTACACACGATTGGTATGGGACAGCATATGAGGGTGACGGCTTGGAACTTGGAAGGGACTCGTGAAACTTCAGGAAAGCGCTAGGTATGGCTACCGCGACTTATTGCACAGGGCAGGGCTTCATTTCGGACGGCCATGCACAATGTTTGTACTTGGACGTGTTGAGGGAAATTTTGCTTCAACGGAGGAACTAAATGATGCATGCGGATGAATGTGTATTGACGTAACACGATGGAGAGTCGCGAGTGAAGAGGTTTTGCGTTTCTTTGAACGTCCAGTGTATCGTCACGTGTAACACATACCCATTCCTTCGTGCTCTCGCGGCAGAGATCGAGATCTGGACATCTGTTGTATGGCATGTCTCGTGAGTCGTGACTTGAGGTCAAAGTTAGGTAGGTAATGCCGGGGTAAAGCGGAGGTAAGACCCCGGCAGCTTCTCGACGTACTTACATACCTGGTAGGTACTTACAGCCCGCAGGTATCTGGAGACTGCAACAGTGTGATGTGGACACTTATGTTGAGATTATGCCTAATAGATGTCTATCCAGAGACGAAGACTACCTCAAGAAATGGGAGAAGAGAATGGCCGACTATATACCTATTTCTTACGGCAAGATTGATCATGATACCCCTCGCCTTTTTGATAAACTCCGCGCTGCAGCGCCACACCCGGTCATCGAATAACGTGCGTACCCTCAGCAGGCTCCAACACCATCCACCGACAGGCCAAGTCTTTCTTCTCGTTGTACTTGCGCAGCGTGGCAATGATCTGGTTCGCAATGTCTTCGAAGTTGCTGGTAGCGAGGGCCAGGATCGTCGGCCCAGCTCCAGAGAGGCACACCCCCAGAAAGCCGGATTTTGTCTTGGGGGACATGGACTCGACGATTTCCGTCAATCCGGGTATCAATGTCTGTCGGTATGGCTGGTGGATCTTGTCCTGCATGGCGAGGTGAATGAGCTCTGGGTCGGGCGGTGACTGGCCCAGTGCGACGGGAAGTAACGCAATTCGTTGAAGGTTGAACGTCTGTATCGTGGCAGGTTAACAAGAATTGTTCAAACTGTAACTTTCCTCTTGTTTTCTTCTCCTCGCTTTTCTTGTCATGTCCTCTTGTGTTCTTCTCTCTCTTGTTGATTTGCATTGGGGATACATACCACGTCCGGACGAGAGTACTTCTCCGGAAGCACGGCCCGAGCCGAGGCCGTGGGCACTACGAAGTCGGGTATAATGGCAACGGCCTTGATCTCCTTTGCCCAGGGAAATTTAATGTGGTGTCCGATGCCGACAGGCGGTACTGGAGGTTTCTTGCCAGTGTCGACCCCGCCAGCGGGCGACGGTAAGACCTCCGATAGAGGAATCTCGATTCGGGCTGCGTCCTCGGGGTTCAAGGGCATGAGATATGTTCCAACGAAGCCACCATACAACGCAGCGCCGACATTATCTGGATGTCTTTCTATACGGGGTCAATCAGCATAAACTTTTCTATCTCGCATCCGAGATTTCTCCACTTTAAAACTTCCGTCGGGATGATTTTGACGTCTATTTTTTTTCTTTTCCCTCCCTGATACAAATATCCTGCAAATGCCGACTTCATCAAGGACAGAACAGAGAGGCACAGTAGACGAGAAAGCTCACCAATCATGAGACAATAGTCAAACAGCCTATCCATATCCAAGCCCTTCAGTCCTCCAACCTCCTTGCCCAGCATGACTCCCGCAACGACCGCAGCGCCAGAGCTGCCCAGACCTCGTCCCAGCGGGATAGGATTCTTGATGTGAACGTGCGTCTCGGCCGGGAAAGCTCGTTGGTCGTGGCATCGCAGTACGTAGAGCGCGACTCGGGTAATGAGATTGCTTTGCGGGTCGAGGCTCACGTCGTCGGCGTCTGCGCCCTCGCCCTCGTATGTGATCCTGCAATTGAACGGCTGCTGAGAGGGGCCCTTGGAGCTGTCGATGGTGACGTGCAGCTCCAGGTAGACATTGAGGGCGAGGCCGATGACATCGAAGCCGGGGCCGATGTTGGCGCTGGAGCAGGGTGTTCGGATGACGAATGAATCCATGGCCTGTGGTTGAAACGAGGGGATGGATCACTCGTCGATTGGACGGAGGGAGCTGACGTTGAGGTACATAACAGGTTGTTGCGCCAAATGTTTCGCGACGATGTTTATTACCTCCACCAAGAGATGAGGCCCCGCGATCTGTTTTGGTGGGGCGCCGCCGATAACCGGACATGATCTTCTGAACTCCTGAATGAATTTGCCGTGCTTTCGACCACGAGTCACAAGTTCGAAGCTCCAGGAGGTTCTGGTCGCTCGGCGCTGCAGCCTGCACCTTGAGAGTTTGCCGGGTGCAGAATTTCTTCATACCTAGCAGCCACCAATTGGCCAGATTCCTTTCTGGTTCGTCACATCGGTTTCTGATGTTGCGATGACGACAAAGTTCAAAACGATGCACGTTATTACCCGTTCGTTGAGAGTCGGCCACCAGAGTCTGAACTAACCACTAAGGTGTCACAGACTCACAGGTTACAGCACAAGAATCGGGACATTCATCTGAATATATCAATTGAGAATTAAGCCAAGTCAAAAAGGAAACACTAACTAGGTACAATGCTGCTCATCTTCTTTGTACTTGTTAGCTACCGTCCTCTTCATCACCAACAGCCGCCTCTTCTTCACTCCCTTCAGCGATCGCCAATCAATCCCTTAATCCCTTCCTCCTTCACGCCCATCTGTCAACGCTATTTCTCATCTATCACGACGTCGCGATTGCTTCGCTGCACCTTCTCAGTGCTCCCGGAAAACGTCACCGGGTCGATCACGCCATCGCGATCTCTTCACTGCCTAAGCTGCTTGGGTTTTACTATCCATGCTCACCGTGCTCACCTTTCCTGGCGTGTTGGTAAACAGTCATTATTCGTTTATTACTCGCGTTGCTACTTTGCCCATCCGGTGCACCCTTTCTCTCTCTCTCTGCCCCGCCTCCCCCCCCTGAAATCGCGCTGACTCGAATACCCTATGGGTAGACTTGCTTCCTCAGAAGGATATGTTCGGGGGTTATTTGAGCTGGCGGCAATCGCAAGGTGGCTTTGATACATGGCGGTGACTGTGACTATGCTATGTTTGTGTGTTCACTTGAGACCCGGATATGGAATATGTACGCCAATATTTCTCCAGGCCTTTGTCCCCGCTGGCCATGCAGCTTCCTGATTTGGAAATCTGATCGGCGACTTCGCCACAATTGCGTTGCTGGCCGGACGATCGTTCGTAGCGGCTTGGGCTGAATGTTTAATGATGGATGCGGTGCGTCTCCTTTTGCAAAATGTAAGTCATATACTTTGGAAGAAGCACCTGTTGCGTTTTTGTTAGCGTTTTTGTATGTTGGTGCTTGCGTCTTCTCTCTTGGGAATTGACTTGGTCTTGCGTTCGCTTCTGTTGATGTTGAATCTCATATCTTCCGAACGTTGTTGGTAGGCTGTCACGGCAGTCATGCTCTCCCAGGGCTTGGACATGAGAAGGGTGTCCGAGAACTGCTGTCTAAGATCTGCTTGAAGCAAATCGCAATATTGGGCTGCATGGCGATCGCAAATCGATTCGAATGCGAGTTACTACAAAAGTGAAGTGGATAAGAAAAGATGTAGCGATTTTGAATTAAAGACAACGGGGTTTATGAGGAGTCGTCCGAGACTAGACTGGAAGTGCTGAAGCAGGACAGTGCCGTCTTGAAACATCAGCCAGAAAAGACGAAAGCGTTGAATAACTACCGACAACTCACTTGAGGAGTAGGCGAGAAAACAAACACACAGTCACAACTATCGAGTTCCTTCCTGGCGAGCTTCATGTGTGAGCCCTTTCATACGACCCTCTTCAGTGAAGGCAGTGCAAGCGGCGATTGCGCCACGTCATAAATGATATCCTTTCGTGGCCGGAAAGGTTATCTGATTACTCTGCGGGCCGGAGCTTAGCTACCAGATTTCGTCCTGCATGGGATGATACAATCCACGCATTGGCGTGGTGCAGACGGGACATCCATTGTTGCCCAAAATATCTTAACCTGATATCAAAGTTGTCGCAGGGTATATAGGGGTAAACAAAGCACATCAGAGTGGCCAGACGGCTGCGCCCATTCTTTTGTGCAACAAAAGTGAATGGCGACCAAGATGAGGATCCCGAGGAGACTTGGTCTTTTATCCCTCGTCAAGGCAAGTCCTGAAATATTCGACTGTTGGGGCGTTGGCTAACTCAATTTCTAGAGAGAGTCACTTATACAAGTTTCAAGGTCACAATTTCGTTACACCAAGAAGTAGACAGGGTTGCTATGTTGGACGAGGTGGCATGACTTTCGCATCTCGTGGCATGAGCCCCCTCTTGCTACATCTCGGCTGTCTTGAGTCTTGACTCATTGCGGCTGGCACACCTCATGTAGGTATATTTTGTTTTTCTTACGCAATAGCTTCATGCAACTGCGTCCCATTCCATGAATCTGGTGGCAACAACAGCTGGCTAAGGTATACTCCGTAGAACAGACATACCTATTCAGCAGCCGGCTTTGATTGGCGTTGAAGGCCAATTGCCCTTATTCTCACGATGTAACGAGCAGTACCGTGACGCAGCTGCGTTCTGGTGAAGTACCTATTGAAGCGCGGAATGCAGTGGCGCGATATGGGCATCATCACCTGCGTCACACAAAGTTGAAGTCGAAACGTTGATCAGGCCAGCTTTAAAATCGGGCTGCTCTCATTGGCCAGGGAGACAGGGTGGTTCGACTTTCCGACGACCTTGACCAATGAGAGCGTTCAAAATTAAACGCCACGCCATTCTGCCGAGAGCTCAGAATCACGTGTAGAGCCTGTCCTCAAGCAAGACAAGATTCGACAACTTCCCGCACAATTCCCCGCCCTGACGACCAATCAGCGATTTATGCACCGGTACGTACACGGTAACATATCAAGCAGCCGTCTCGTGTGGCATCTTCCGTCGTTCGATGCCTTATCTGCCTCGAGCAACGCATCGTCTCCCGCGTTGCTTTTGTTCCCTCGCACCTACCACCATTTGCCATCGACTGGCGTCAACGCACTTGTACAGTAGGGTTGCAGAAAGTCTGATCGACTGAGGGGTCTTACTTTTCTTTCTATCCCTCCTTTTCTCGCACCATTTTGGCCGGAGCTCATTTAAGGGTGCCGCCCGCCTAGGCACCAAAATTTGCTGTGGTCGAAGAAACAGCTTTGCCAATATTAGCTCGACGACCAAACCGCAGCCAGCAAAACCTCGACTTGACCGACGTACATCACAGAGTCCCGACTCCCGACATTCGACTACAAATACGATCATATATCTTTTTCGACCGGCAGTGCACTCATCAAGTCACAATGGTTCTCTTGCATGCCAACCACCAAGACTACTACTACCCGTTTTCCGCAGTCACCTTAGCCTACTTCCTTCGTTACTCCTCTCCTGAGCTCAATCCTTTCGCCTCTCATGTCCTTAGCACCGATACCATCTCCAGTCATGTCGACCCCGAGACACAGCGTCTTCATACCACGAGAATCCATCTGAAAAAGAGTCGCCTGCCAGGCGCAGTCTTCAAGCTGCTACCCGCCAGTGTCACGGGGGGCGGTAGTGGCGACAAGGCCTCGTATATCTTGGAGACCAGTGTTGTCGACATGAAGGAGGGATGGATGCACACCAAAAGCCAGAATCTCAACTTTACGAGCATCCTGACTGTGCTCGAGCAGCAAGACTTCAAACGCGACGCCGAGAACATGGCCAACCACACCGGGGTGGATATATCAGTAAAGTGTTGGTCACGACTGGGTGAGAAGCTCAGAGGAAAGATTGGACAGTCTCAACAGGAAGGTGGTCTGATCTCCGGTATCATGGGTGGTTGGGGTGCCAAAAGCCTACAACGGACAATCGAGAGACTCGCTTCCACCAAGACGGTTGATCAACTTGGAAAGAGCCGCGACGGCATGCGAATTGTTTTGGAGCGCCTTCGCAACCACGGCGTGATGGGGGTTCTGGAGACCCTGAAACGAGAGCGACAGCGGCAGGCCCTCGGTGCTTGACCGGAGCGCCGTGTATAATTTTGAGTCCATGGCAGGCCGTGTCACTCGTCGCGAGCGATTGTTCCCACGCATATCCACGACAATTTCTGTATGAACCGGGGGCATTGCATTTCCACTGTACAAAATCATGTTCTTTAGCAAGGCGCCTTGTTGTTTTTGTTCTTTTCTCTTCTCTTCCGCATTTGCGTTGGGTGAAATTGGGCCGCACTTTGAACATCCTGCAGGCGTTAAGTTCAAGACGCCAACCGCCGCGAAAACAATAAAAAAGCCTTGAACAAATTCAGCCGGCTAGGTCTTGAATGTCCATGGAAAGCCATGGTAGGGATATACATAGGTTAGAAGCAGGAATAAACATGTACATATATGTAAAACTTAAAATCGTTGCGGTCGGCAAATAGTCTTGACTAACCTGCTATGTACCAAGACGTCGTGTTTCCAAAGGATTGAATGCGACCAGACCCCTTCAACTTTGATGTCATTGTACGATTGTGGGTCTGGTGCCACGTTTCGCAGGCTCGCAGCTCGGGCTGGACCACTTTCAACCCTCTCTTGCACTCTTTGCTGTTCTTCTGACCAGTGATGGGGCCATCGTATTTCAAGATCTGCAAGCCCGCACAAGAGACCGACAGACAAGTCACAAGGTACATACATATCCATTATTTCAGGCATCCTTGTGTCGCTCCCATCCATTGCGCGCGGCAGCTTCAAGATGGCAGAGCCAGTGTCCGTCCTGTTCGTCTGCCTCGGCAACATCTGCCGATCAACCATGGCAGAAGGCATCTTCCAACACCTAGCTCAGCAGCCACAATACAAAGACAAGATTGGCAAGATTGACTCCTGCGGGACAGGTGAGATATCTGGATAGATCATCCCCTCGTACACATTTCACACTCGTACATTTTGAACGTGTTGGCAGAATCAACAGATGGGAATCGGATGCGCAAACTGACTTATGCTTCGCGCAGCTGCCTACCATTCAGGGGAACAGCCGGACTCGAGAACGCTATCCACCCTCCACGACAATGGCATAACAACCTACAAGCATGCGGCGCGACGTGTAAGTCTCTCACTCGAAGGGCCCAACCGAGCCGATCGCTAATAATCTATCCTTGGTTCGATGCGCTAGGTCAAGACGCAGGATTTCGACACATTTGACTACGTGTTTGCCATGGACAAGTCGAACCTCTCAGACTTGAACAGCCTTCGGAAAAAGGGCAAAGCAAAGGTGATGCTCTTCGGGGAGTTCAGCGGCACGGGCGAGGCGGAGGTTGTGGATGATCCTTATTATGGCGGGAGAGATGGGTTCGAGAAGGCGTATGAGCAGTGTAGTCGGTTTGCGAAGAATTTTCTCCAGGAAGTAGTTGGGGAGTAGACGAGTAATATCTGGCGGTGCGGTACTGTATCACGGACAAATGTTATAGCGGAAGATTTTTGCACCAGACAGAAGGCCTCGTCAATCGTTGCCTGGATGTGCCAACGTCGAAAGGCATGATGGCTCCGGATGGATGGACCATGGTCCATGGATGCAAGATGATGGGGTTTATAGCGCTGGTGCTCTGCGGCGCAGGCACAGGGCCATGGACAAAGATGGACAAAGATGGACAAAGATGAACAAAGATGAACAAAGGCGCCCAGGGTCGAAAGGGAAGAGCGGGGCTACATATCCGGGTGAATTGGAAGTCCCTGGACGGCTACGGTGTGTGTATCAACTGGCTCGAATTACCTCGGCCAACCTGAGCGGTCAATCTAAGCGGTCAATCTGAGTCGGCCTTTCAGCGCGATCATTAGTCCCGGTGGACGGTCGTCAGTTTGTGCCTGTTAGGAAGTCATCGCGACTTTATTTACAGCTTACAGAGTATGTACTAGGTACTTCTGGCCAATTGCCGGTTGACGATGACTGATGAGGCAGGCGCGCGCTTAGAAGAAGTCCGGCAGGAACACTACTGGACGAGAGAAGGAAGGAGCAAGCTGCGCCGGCGCGACAGAGTGGACTCTGGAGACTGGAGTGACGTTGAACCCTGAGCCAGAGCCACTGCCCCTCTTGCTGCCGGCTCACTCAGAGAGTCGGACTCAGCACACGAGCTCTCATCAACAAGCAATGACCTTTGCTGGAGCAGCTCCATCCTCTTCCCCCATCCATCGTGATTCGTGCATCATCCATTATATTAATTGTTATCCATTAACTGAAGTTGTCTGTTCTCCATCAAACCTGACCGGGACCTGTCACCTGTCACCTGGCTGGTTGAGCCGTCGGGTCACCTCAAGGCTCAAGACGCCGCCCCCCTGTACACAGTACATCCGCCCAATCTGTGTTTCATGCCGTTCCGTCCGTCACATCTGCGTGACGACGTGCATGTCTTGGCAAGCTGCATCGGCTCTTCATTGCTTGACCTGCAGCTTCCGTCACCTTTCTTCCTTCGGCCATATAAGCTGACCTTTGCGCCGCTCCTGCTTGTTGGCTCACCGTTCAAGGCCGACAAAAACATTGCAGCCATCGAAGGCGCGTATTGACAGCACGATATCCTCAACTCAGACGCGGGATCACTCAGAGACGTCTCCTCTCTCTCTCTCCCCCGTGAGAAGAGAACCCTCGCCCCGCCCGCTTTGTCCCCTTCGCGCGCGATACGACAGCACAAACCGGCTGAACGCGCAGCTCGCTCGGCACCTTTACGCACGTAGCCACGATGGACATCCCCGGACGCAGAGCCTTCAAGTGCTTCAATCAGGAATTTGTCGTCGACGAGAGATACACCGTCACAAAGGAGCTGGGACAGGGCGCCTATGGGATTGTCTGGTACGTTTTTGTGCGTCCTGGGCCGGCTTGGGAATCGCGGAATCGCCAACGGCCCCGCCATCCTTAGGGCAGAATCATGGCTAATCGCGCATCTTGTCTCCATCACAGTGCCGCTGTCAACAACCAAACGAAGGAGAGCGTTGCCGTGAAGAAAGTCACCAATGTCTTCAGTAAAAAGATTCTTGCGAAGCGCGCTTTGCGCGAGATAAAGCTGCTGCAGCACTTTCGTGGTCATCGCAATGTAAGTATGTCCGCACTGCCCCGCGGCACGCTACCCCGCTTGACTCTTCAGAACCTATTGAGAGTTGAACGTTGAACGCGGGCGACGGTTTGCTGACGGGCAGCTTGCGCGCGCCAGATTACATGTCTATATGACATGGATATTCCTCGACCTGACGTGTTCAATGAGACGTATCTTTATGAAGGTTCGTTGTTCTGTATGATGCGCTTCGCGCTCAACGACGTTGAGAATTGCCTTGTGCTGACGCCTGAACTCAATATAGAATTGATGGAATGTGACCTGGCCGCCATTATTCGATCTGGTCAGCCGTTAACGGACGCTCATTTTCAATCATTCATATACCAGATCCTGAGTGGTCTCAAGTATATCCACTCGGCCAATGTCTTGCATCGGGATTTGAAGCCAGGCAACTTGCTGGTTAACGCCGACTGCGAACTCAAAATCTGCGATTTCGGTCTGGCACGTGGATTTTCAGCAGATCCGGAGCAAAATGCTGGCTACATGACGGAATACGTTGCTACCAGGTGGTACCGAGCTCCAGAAATTATGCTCAGCTTTCAAAGTTACACCAAAGCCAGTACGTGATCCCCCTGAGTCCTCTTCGCTGGCAAGGTGGTGTGATGCCTATCTAACAGAATGCTCTCCCATAACAAGTTGATGTCTGGTCTGTTGGATGTATTCTTGCCGAACTTCTCGGTAGCCGACCCTTCTTCAAGGGTCGAGACTACGTCGATCAGCTGAACCAGATTCTACACGTTCTTGGCACCCCTAATGAGGAGACTCTGTCGCGCATTGGCTCTCCTCGTGCCCAAGAATACGTCCGCAATCTGCCCGTCATGCCCAAGAAGAACTTCGCCACCCTATTTCCTCAAGCTAACCCTCACGCCCTGGATCTCCTCGACAAGATGCTGGCTTTCGATCCCTCTTCACGCATCAGCGTGGAGCAGGCGCTTGAGCACCCGTACCTACAAGTATGGCATGACCCCGCGGACGAGCCCAACTGCCCCACCATATTCAACTTTGACTTTGAGGTCCTTGATGATGTTGGTGAGATGCGCAAGGTGATACTCGATGAAGTTATACGCTTCCGTCAGATGGTGCGGACTGCCTCCAGTGCAGAACCCACGACGGGCCAAGCCCAGACCGCCGCTGCTGGCCAGGTACCGATGCCTCAGGCTGGTGGGCAGTGGAAGGCGGAGGACCCCCGACCTCAGGAGAATACCCCTCAGGGTAACGGCCTAGAGCAGGATCTTCAGGCCGGTTTGGACGCGGCCTGAATGAGGGAGAAGATATAGAAGAAGAAAAAACTGCACGACCAGCTTGACCATGAATGAAAGCCAAGAAGTGTAGATCGACTGGCAGATACGTCACGGGGAGCGAGATGAACGTAAGATGGGTGACATGGCGATTGTGAAATGAAAAAGCTTTCAATGTATCAATTAAGCGTGCCAATCTGCCGTAGGTGATGTGAATCATGTGGCTTACAAGGTCATGGCTTGAAACTGAAGCTTTTTGAGAAAATGAGGTCTTGTAAGCGGTCTGGAGTGAAAGTGGAGCAAAACTATTCGCCAAGCAAGTTTTCGCAACCTCCGAAAGTAGTGGACTGGCCAGAGGGCGAGATGGGGAGAATCATGATTGGTGTCAGATGTGAGCGCTCCTTGTGCGAACCTTTATACCAACTCAGTCACTCGGTTTCTCACCAGGGGAGTAGGAGGGAAACACATTACACAGCATTCTACTGTACACAACTACACCACAAAGAAGATTCCGATTTGGCAGAGCCATTGCTCTCGGGGGGGGGGGGGGGCTGCAAAAGGCGTGCTACATATATGTGAAGCTCGGAGTCGAAGCTCACGTGGGCACAGGGAGCAGATATGGAGACCGAGAAGAGATGATACATGTCTCGGGAATTTCTTGAGGGGGGGTGACATGGAACCGGAGAGGAAGGGAAAGCGGAACATGTCTCGTTTGTGTTCTTAAGATGGATACGAAGGGGGGGAATCGGGATATTGAGGCGACCTTTGTGGTGTTGTACTGACAATGTTAGGAGACGATGATCGACTGTGCCGACGGTAGAAATACTTTCTATTGGAGATAGGAGAGACACTAAGTACATCGTGGTGCTGCCACTGATCTGGATAAGGGCGATAAAAGGGGGGCGGGGCGGTGATCATCGTGGGTGCCCGGTGATGCTATATCTTCAGGATACAAGATGGAGGAGGAATTGCAGATAAAACATTATATATAAAGATCATGTTGATCATTCTCATACATTATCAGATATGGAAAGAAGAAAGGCTAGATGAGCCACAGGTACCACAATGATATATGTACTTATAAGATGAACACGACCCGGAGACACGTGTCCACCGTGGTAAGGCAAGCATGTACATAAAAAGGAAGAGAGAGAGAGAGAGAGAGAGAGGGGGGGGGGGGGCATCCAAACCACCACCCCCCTCCTCCAGAAGAAGCAAAAATACAAAAACAGAGAAAGAAATTAAAAGCAATGAAAGAAGAAGAAGAAAACACAATCATCTCCTTGGCACGTTTTGCCCCCGTTGCCCAAAAAACCAATACATGGCAGTATACACGGTGCTATCCTGCCCAGCCGCCTTCCCACACCCATGACTAGCCCCCCCCGAAGTCAACACACGGTACACATACTCAACGCCGCCCACACTCCCAGGCTTAGCACCCAACTGAAGCCACGCCACCGCCCCCGTGCCCTGAGGCCCTCTATCCGCATCAACAGGCGCATTCACAGCCGTCAGCTTATCGCAAAGAACATTCGTCTCCCCCCCTCGAAGAACAAAATCAGCCGTGCCAGCCGCAGTAAACAGATGGTGTCCCAGAAAGGGAATAGGCTTCTTCACACCCCAAACACGGAGGGGCTCATCGGCCGGAAAGGGCTCCGTCAGTGAAGCACCCGGCGATGTGGGCTCGACTCGTCCATCCGTGGAGGAGTAGTTCAGGTTCAGAGGCACAAGATGCGACCAGATTGCGCGGCGGGGCAGACCGTCCCAGTCTTCTTTTCGGGGGAGCGAGTCGTGGGTTTGTCCTGGGTAGAGCGCTGTGATGTCGTAGAGCATGGCGAGGGCGCCGGTGGGGGAGGGACTGGCGCCGATGTGGGAGCATGTGTAGTTTTGGATGCCGAAGCCGAGCGCAATGTGTAGGAGTTCGGAACCGGTGGGCGGTTGGGGAAGATTGTGGGCTAGATAGAATTTGGTTAAAAAAAAAAAAAAAGGTCCTTTGGTGAGTACATGTGACGCTGCCTGTTTTTTTTTTTTTTTTTTTTTTTTTTTTTTTTTTTTTCCTCAGAAGTTTCTTGATTGCTTTTTCTGCCATTTGTTCCCTCCTGGCCTCTGGGCCCTGCCTGGGGTTGGAATACCTAACTTACCATGCTCGATTTGGGGGAGTGTGGGCGGCATGGGCCTCGGCGCGCAGGACTCGGAACAGAGGCCGAGTGCCAAGGCGGAGGATAGGAGAAGAAGGAGCCTCCACGGTGTTGAAGTCGGCATGGTTTTTGGATTCATCGTTCGTTACAAGGAACGAATAGGGATGGAGAGAGATGAGAGAGGGGTTGAAGAAGGGGAGGAGGAGAGATGTTTTGTTGGCCAGAATCTTCAGTTGTTCGTCATATGCAATGTGCGAATGAAAAAAAGGGGGGGGGGTTAAGGAATCGACTGGATCGAATTGACCTGACCGTTGGTAGCAAACGCGACGTGGAAGAAGACGTTGCGACTTGTACCGCACGTGTAGAATAGTATCTGGCCGCTTGTCAGGAAAGCAGAGAAAACCGCGGGCCTTCATGTATTCTTAACCCCAACCGAGATGAAAACGCAGGTGGCAGGAAGGTCTATGCGACAAGTTGACAACACACACGGGCAATGGCTGGGGTTCCATCGTCAAACGAATGAGAGCAGGGTTGTGCAGAAGATGTTACATACGAGAACGGGCTTGGTGTGTTTGTAATGTGTTACGATTGGCCGTGTACCCGCCTCGGCGCTTACAGCGAGACGGCGTTGCAGTATGTATGTTTCGATGGGGGGAAAACTCGGGGGTTGGGGGAAGCATTCTCCAGAGTCCGTACTTATGTCAGAGCTGGAGGAGATGACGGATCAACAACCTTGTACCGTGTTACGCGATTGATGCGGGATGACCGGGAAAGGAGTGGCGGGGTGATGATGGCAGGTGGTTTGGAGGAGGTTGAGAACTTGAGATGCGGCAGCACGTGTTTGTCGACAGTCGAGATGTGGAGAGTACATGTTGAAGGGCGTTTGGGGTTGCCGGGGTAGGTAGATATATTTGAGGAGCCTTGGTATCATGAGAGTGAGACATGTGCCTGCTGTCTTGGTGGAGGATGGACCATGAAGCAAATGGTTCACATGTTGTAAATATTGCCGCGAATGTCCCCTGTGTCCTGGACTCTTGATACGTTCTCATGCATCCGGCCGGTCGTCGCAGACCCAGCGTTACATCGTCGTCGATCCAGGCCGTCTAATTCGCTGTCGCGTGTGCTTGAAGCGCTTCAAGCTGGTCAGTGGTCATGTATCGCTTGGATGCAGTCCGGGCCGCCTTTCTTCATCTGCTGTTCTTGAAAGAAGCAACTCGGCGGGGTCCTGTCGCGGCCAAGGATTGCCCCTCTTTCCTCTGAGATCCGCCCCTTCAGTCATGGCCCAAAACATTGACCAGCTCGACAGCGGAGAATCAGATCATCTACTCCGTACCTACCGAGTACAACGCAGATACATCATACAGACAGATGACAGGCGCGCTATGTGTTACACAGTACAGAGTACATGTATATCTTGCTTGTAAGTCAAAAGTGCCCAGAGTACCACGTACCTTTCAAGATATCGGACAAGAGATACCTACTGCTAATGGCCAGATACATAGCTAGGTAAAAATTTATGTATGGTATCTGCGGGGAGAAACAGGCAGTGTGTACATAACAGTTCGCAGTTTGAACCCAGCCTCCCCAGTCCGGACTCCGGGGACCAGCATTGCATACGGATTATTCAGCGAGCTCGGTTTTCCAGGCTCAAGCCCCCCCCGCACCCTTATTTTGCCGATTGTCAACATCAGAACTGAAAAAAAAACAGACAGCCCCATAATAAGCATCCTGATTCCTCAGTCGAAATAGGGGGCGCTCGTGTTAGCACTTCTTCGTCAAACCATCCCAAAGGCTCTCCCTTATGCCCTGAATGTGGCTGGCATTGTGCAACCGAGAAAACCCTTCCTACGCTTTGGCTTCCTGGCAAAGCCTATGTTTTCGCCCGTTTCACATGGTCACGTCAGTTTCCTTGCGCTTGCGCACGAGCTCGCACGATTTCCATACCACGGACGAAAAAGGGCCAAAAATAGTCGGCGTGAACCATTGGCGTAGATATCCCCGGATGCCTAGCGAGTGCCTGCCTCTGTCGACGGGGAGAGAGTGCAGAGAAGCCCAGAAGTCCGGAAGCCCAGAAGAGCCTTTTCCCTCACGTCTGGTGGTGGCGACTCATGGTACGCGTCGTGGTTGCCGAGCCACCGTATCAGTGATCACACTCGATAAAGAACCTGCTGCATGTGCATGCGGAGAGACGCACGCAAATCCTACATTGCCTGCAGCATATCTCCGTTGCATGGATGATGGAGCGGAGCTTGCTTGTTTAAGTTCTGACATGCCATTGCGACGAGGACGGAGCCGAGACCTGCACAATGCTCGTCCGTCTCTTCACAAGGCGCCGTCTCAAATACATACCTATCATCTTCGCGCTTCGATGAGTTCGCATACCGTAAAGTGTTCTGCTTTGCTTCTCTTCACTTCTCTGTCCTCGCTGCTGGGCCCATCCGATGTGGCTTCTCCCGCTTCGAAAGTTGTGCCTTGCGAGTCTGCGACCAAAAGTCATCCAGCCCATCAGCTTGCGTGTTCTGCCACATTGCCTGTACATGCTTTATTCTGAGTCTCTTGTAGTGCGACTTACTAGAACGAAGAAGGGCATGCCCACTGACCGGCAATTGAGTCCCAAACCCCATCCCTCAAATATGCAACATGTATGGACCTCGAGCCTCGAGGCCTTCGGATGGCCTGCCACGGCCCACGCTGCAGCCTGACGCCCGCTCACATGCCCTTAAGCTTTCTTGCGCCTCTCCTCTCCTCTTCCGTTGTCTCCTTTCCGTCCTCCATCCTTGTGAGCTCCAAGCCAGACCAGAAACAGAGTCCAGCGCGCTGGATACGGGACATGCTGTCAGCATTTTTCAGCGGAGCGATCCCGTCTTGGCTGCGTGGTCCACCATCATAGGTATGTACGTAGGTGCATAGCATAATGCAATTATATGTAGAGCAACTGTACAGAGTATGTAGATAGTGGCATGTGCCGTTCATGCCGGAAGCCCGCCGCCCTCACGTTGAAGATATATATGCACCAATCACCATCAATTCAAGACTGCTGATCCCCCCCTCCCATCAGATCCATTGAGGGGTGATGGTGTCATCGAAGGCCGCTTCTTTGTCGCAAGCCGCCACCTTTGCTCTGCTCTCAATATTCTTGAGAGATTCCCCTTTTCGTGCTTTCCTCTTTCAGAGTTCTCACTAAATACCTACATTGCATACATTGGATGTACGGAGATGTATGTAACAGCTTTATCTGAGGCTATGATGTCACATGATGTGTCCTGACCCAGTCCTCGTGGCACGTGGCGTCCTCTCCACTATTAGCCTCTTTCTCCCTCGCTTCCTCAGCTTCCCCTTTTCATCTTCCGCTGTCTCTCTCTATGTATCCTCTTCCCGCCTCGACCTTTCCTGTTCTGAACAAGTTGAGGCTAGGGCCGCTTGGCTCATCATGGATTCATGGCCAAGGTTGTTAGCTGTTAGCGACCGCACCGTACCGTACCGCATCGCATCGCATCGCCTCGCCTCGCCTCGTCCCGTGCCGTCCGGTCCGGTAGTTGACCTTTTAAAATTACGACGACCGAGAACACTACAAATCGCCGCAGCGGCGCATTACGTTGCATACATAAAACGGGTCTACTTGTCACGCGTTCTGTGCAAAGCTGCGGAATGCATGCGTCACCATCATCGTCCCGTCAACAGCTGGTTGACGTAATACGTGTGAGTGATACACAACAAGAGGGGTACCTAACCGTGGCAACGCCTTCAAGGTCACAGGACAACCCCATGATTTAGTGCCGTGCACAGCGTTGAATCGTTCTGACACGAACCACACATCCAAGTACATGATTTGGGTCCTGGGACTCGCCATACTTGTTTCGACAATACATGGAGGGCTTGCTCACTACCCGAGTGCACTCGCATCATCCGCATGAAACCAACAATCTACAGTCACAGCCGTAGTAGCCGGCGGCTGTCTGTTTTCAAAAGTTCCACTGAATCACCGTTGACGTACCTTGACCCATCTCAAACTCATAATTCGTCTCTATATAAGTCCTTCCATAAGACCCCCCCCCCCCCCCCCCCCCATCCGGCCTCATGAGTCCTCGTCTCCAATATGAGCCCTCCAATTCCAGCTCCTGTTCGCTTTCCCACGAGCATATACGCATACCATATATACCTAGCCAACTCCCAGTGCACAGCATGTCGTGGCATGTCTCTAATTGACAGCACAAGCAAATGCGACCAACGAATTCTGCACACAGCACACCCACCCACCCAGTGTGGAATACCGCGCAAACAGTTGCACCTTGCCAAAGATAGAGTAATGGGCGCGACACACCTTGATAGGTAACATTCAAGAAAGCCAAACGAGATCAACAAAAAGCACGAGCAAAGCCCATCGTATCTAAGTGGACTCGCTGATCAAATACCATGAAAAAACTTCCTTTCACGGAAGCTCCTGGTTGGTTTTTTTTTTTGTTTTCCAAGCATGGATGAAGATCAGTGGTTGAACCAACAAACCACAGATAAGCTAGGGATCAAAAGATCCGCCTGAGTCGAGACTTTCCTTATGAGTATCGAACTAAGAGGAAGAAAAAAGGGGGATCGGAGCGCGTGGTTTTGGATCATGGATAGCGGAAGCCGGTGCACGCCACGCACGGCGTGATGCGACTATCATGCGAGCGATTCCAACAATGGAGGCACAACGAGCGGAATGCGGCAACATGGTGTGAAGCTTGATTCGCAGAACTCAGTGTATTATGGAATCTCCAAAGGCATGCACATACTAATGCACTCAAGGGTTTGCTCAGCCCGTGATCACTCAGTTATTTGTCCGAGAATGCCTTTCCCATGAAAGCTGTACATATGTCATATATACACCACATGGCACAATACATGATGCAACTCTGTGCAAGGACGCAGCATGTATTCCATCGTGATGGACCAAAAACATATGTTGCAACAAGTGTAAGATTATGACCCGCTATGTAGGTATCCAAGATCTGCATAATTCCGTTAAAACGCCAACAGACTCCACGCAATGATATCTCAGCCAACGCACCGTACCATCAAAAATATTCCCATCAGACCCCCCAAACATCGACATCGGAATGCCCAAAGCACGAACTCAAATATCACTGCAACCCTCTGAAAGAAACCCAGGAAGAAGAAGATAGTTCTAATTGCACCGACCGCCTTGCTCATCTGATCTGAAATAAAAGTAACAAGCAAACAAACGACACCAGACCATAGTACTGCTCAGAATCAGATCAGTGGCCTGTGTCTAAATGATAAATCCAGGGATATATGTGAAGAGAAGAACGAGAACTTCAGAAGACCGAAACGGGGGCATAAGAAAAAACTTGTCCACCAAGATTAGCATTGAACATCAAGTAGGTATTCCAGTAGGTGTTCCAAAACAAAAAAAACTCAAAAAATATCATGTAGCATTCGACGTATTCGGATGCAACACCGACATATTAAGCTGCGGCGTTTGCAAGGCCGAGAAAGTGCCCGACCCGGGTGGTCTGAGATTCTCGCGCCCAAACAGATCCCCCGCTACGCCCTGCAGGATGAGCATATCCGTCCGGAGACACCCCGTCAGTGTGCTGGACTGTCTCAAGAATTGAATGGTGCGGGTGAAGAGGTTATGGAGGAGATCCATGGGGACCCATTCGCTTAGCACATTGGTTTGTGTGCAGGCTGACAGAACCAAGAGGTTTCCCCATTGTCTGTACCATAGTCGAGCCTACTCGTTAGTAACGCACATTCTGTATCCAACAACAAATGATAGTCGAGTTTGGCCATCCAGGGCAGGGGTGAAGGCTAGCTAGCTAGCCACTTACGCGTGTGCCGTCCCAAAAACATTCGTTATAATCGGCCGCTCAGGCCCTACATTATGCAGCGCTCTCGTACTCTCAATCAGAGCCTTGATGCCTCTCTTGGCGTATTCCTTGACTGCTTCGGGAATTTCCGTGGGGGACCTCGTCGAAGGGTCAATCACAGGTGCCGCTACGCCCTGGCGGAACTCAGAGATGGCGAAGCCGGCGGAACTCGTCGAGTTATTATTCTGCATCGAGTCCGTCCAGTGCAGGATTTGGCGAATAAACGGCCGGTACGTAATGACCTGTGCGCCCCAGTATTTGGCGCGTAATCGCGCTGTGAGGAGATCCTCTGACGGGGGGTCTTCTTCTTTGAAGGCGAAGCTTGCTGCCACCCATTTCATGTCGGAGACGGCGTCTGCGACGGAGCCTACGTTGTTGAATTTAGGGTCTAGTTCCCCGGGGTCGTGGTCTCTTGGGTGCTTGTCCGGCGCGTAGAACATGCGGTGGATGCAGTTTAGGTGCGTGCGGAGGTACAGCTGGGCAGGGTAGCTGTCGAGGACTTTCTGGTCGAAGCCCTGGAGCATGCTCATGTTTGGGGGAGGCATGTCATTTTCGTAGGAAAGAAGACCAGAGGGAGGGAGCCGTAATTCCGCAATCAAGTCGCTGTCCGTAGTGATTTTAATTAGCATAAGATATGGTATGTCGAATTCACGCGAATTTCAGCGTCGCGACTTGTCCTTTCTTCTCCCGGTGTTGAGCTTACCTCTCCAACTGCAGACACGTCCAGAACGCGAGAGCAAGCTGATTGTATTTCGGCTCAACAATCATCGCCATATCCTGCTTGATTTGTCGGAATTTTTGAAAGCTCCTGGTGCGAATTGTCAGCCATTTGAGATTTTGTGTACATGTATGGCATAGAGAGATACATACGGCCTCATGATGACCTGCAGCTTATGACCAGCCTGATGGATAAAGGCAAAACTCTCCATCGGACGAGCCAGTTGCCCGTAATACAATCCCGCAAAGATGAGAGCGTACACATTCTTCATATTCTTGTACCCCCCCAAATGATTCCCCAAAATATCGGTGGCCAGGGCAAAGTATTCCAGTCCCGGAATCGCTTCGTAGTTCTTCTTCAAGCCCAGACCATGTCGAACGGCACCACTTCCACTCCCCTGAACGGAGGATCGCCGGCTTTGGCCCCCTCCACGCTCTGCTTCCTTGGGGGAGGTCAATCCCGAAGGATGAAATACTGAAGGTAAGCTAGGAGGCGAGCCTTGGGTAGGGGATTGAGAGAGGCCGTTTCTTGCCAGGGAACTGCCTCGTGGAGCCGTTTCAGTCTGGTGCACAGCGTCAGGAATTCGGTCACCAGATTGGCAAACTTTGCCGAGTGCCAGTATGGTCAGAACAAGAGCGTTGTGGATCGATCTTTCCGGCCTGCCCCACGTGGCACCACTTGAAGTTGGCGATGCCTCAGATTCTTCGGTGGCCGGTGACCTCTTTCGCTTTGCTCCCGGCATGGCATTGCCCATACTTGAAGAGGCATTGTTCACTGCAAAGGAAGTCCCTGCAGTCTTCGGATGTCTGAGGCGAGTTGGTCTTAGTGGTAGTGAGTCCAGAAAATGATGGACCCAATCCTTCAGGACCTGAGGCTGTATGATGGGGTGCATGTTGAGAATATGGTCTTCAAAAGTCTTCACATAGCTCCAGACCTTGTGCTCGCTGTAATCTGGGTTCCCGTCGCAGGTGAGCACACCGCCTTTGTATTCCACAAACTGATCCGCCGGACTCAGCCCGCCAAGATGGCCCCAATCCACAGCGAGAGGAGAGGACGTCGCCGTATCGGATACGTCGTCGGCCAGGTCCAGATTGCCGTGATCTGGAGGAAGATTGCGACTAAGATGCGATGGATGAGAGTCCTCCCCGCGCCCGTAGACAATCAATACGCCCCTGTTCTGTTCGATGCTGATTGGGTATTCGGAAACATGCCGTATCCCTACTGCTTCTAAATGCGGCTTGACCATGTCGCGTATCACGGGCCAGTTCAAAAGTAGGCTGGCTAGTGTCGTGTGGTTCATCGGAATCGCTGGTTCTCCTGGCGGAACTGGCTCACCGGGCTCTTGTTCCAACTCATCTTCTGCCATGAGCGGCGGGGCGGGGCGTTCCGAGTATTCGCGCGGAGTTTCGCCATAGTATTGGCTCTCTGATTCCTCTTCGGCCTCAAAGTGAGACCGGCGCATCGCTTGAAGCTCTCCATCCGCAACATAATCCGATTCGACATGGCCTCCGCTAAGCCGATTGACGCTCGATTCCAACTTGCTCATTCGATTCATGAGGTGACCTTCGATGCGCTGAACATGGTTCAGCAAGCTTCCAACACTCCTCTGTACCGTGCTGAGTCCCTGGAGAATGTCAGCCTGAGCCTTGTCCGTCCTGTTGAAAAGTTGTTAGCAAATATCCAAGAAAAGTCCGATTCGCGAGCATCGTACGCTTTGGGAACTGGATCGCGGTATTTGCACACTGTTCCTTTGTCCTGACAAGTCTTGCACGGTTTGAGCTCATCGCACTTGGCCTTGAGCTGACGGCACTGATCGCAAGCCTGTATTCGTGTTAGTGAAAAAGTCATTTTGACGTGCATGTCAGATCGTCTTAGCGTTGAGCGAGTGAATGGAAGCTATGTTTGTAAGACATTTGTGTATATGTACATGTATAGGGAAACATAAGACTTGAGAACGGCTGGCGAGTACCTGTGTTGCTCTGGACCCTTTCTTCTTTGCTGACGATGAGGAAGCATACACTCCGTAATACTGGTCTGACGAAGACATATAACTGGAATGCGACTCGAAAGGAGTCTGGATAGTTGATTCAGGCTGATACGACGAAGGGCGATAGACTCCCGACGTGAGAGCGCCCGGAAGACAGTTATCGTAGCCCATATGTCGTTGGTGGCCTTCAACCGAGTAGGCGACGGACTGATGCTGAAGAGGAGCCGGAGGTGGCGGCGGCGGCGGTGGTGGTGGATGATGATGGTGATGACGCTGCGTGGAGGCCGACGAAGGGAGGGGTGTATGAGGAGGCAGGGAATCAAGCGCATGGCCAGTCGCCGGGTTTGACCGGCGGCCGTCGTCGCCAGATTCCCGCTTGATGACGGAGTCCCGAGGGGGGTATTGCTGCTGATGGTACGGTGGGATCGCTGGCGAGGATGATTGGCTTTGATGGTGATATTGCTGGTACTGCTGTGGCTGCTGGTGTTGCTGTTGGTGCTGCTGCTGGTGGGAAGGAGGGCCAGGCTGTCGGAAGTGATCTTGCATGGGAGCAAGTGTTTCCTGTTCGAAACGTCTTCGGTCTAGTTCAGGATGATGAGATTGTGCATGACCGTGTTCTGGCTGTGGAACAGATTCGGCAAGAGAAGCTGAAGAGGTGAGAGGCGGAGGAGGAGAATGCGGATGATGGCCTGAGGGAGGGCCGGTTCCAAGGCTGTTGTGTCGAGGTGGGTATGACTGTGGTTGATATGAGCCTGGACCAGAGTGGTGTGGATGAGCGGTCGAAGAGAGCGGAGCAACAGGATGAGGCCGTGGAGTCGTTGAAGTACTATGAGTCTGATGAGGATGGAGTAGAGAGGTTCCAGATGGAGCAGAAGCAGACCATGTCCCTAGACGAGGACGTTTCCCGTTCGGACCTGGATCCATGTTTGTGCGTTCAAGGTACAGCCACGGAACACAGACATATCAGGAACGAAGCAAGAAGGTGACGAGGCAAGGCGCGGCGAGGGCCAGCATCCATGGGCGTGACTCGTGAGGGCGAGACGAGGTGACAGTAGAGGAGGTAAGGCACGTAGGCAGGCAGCAAGCTGGGCGATGGACGGAGGTAGTTGGGTGGTACTCGGTACCAGCACAATGAGTTGCCGTCCCGCAGCCGACTGTTGCGAGCACCAGGCATATACCAGACGGATTCGGCGTCTAGGGAGTATGCTGCGGAGCTGGAGGTTGGCTGTTGAGGCGGTTGAGGCTGTTGGCGGGAACAGAGACGTCGTCGACGACCGGGCTGGTCCAGAGCACCGGAGACTCGAGAGGCGCAAACGTGTTGGCCCGTAGACTGTAGAGGGAAGGGGAAAGGTTGCGGGCATGGGGGCGTGTGAGAAGCCACCGTGCGACGCCCAGGACTTGAATGGACATGGATCGCGCACAGGGCTGTCCTGTGATGATGACATGAGCCGTCTTGGGGAGCTGTCCTGTAGGCTGTCGCCAGGCCGAGCGAAGGCGAGCGAGGATCAATGATGGATGTACGGCCTCTGGCCTCCCGTATGCCCGGGCACCCGTCCCCCGGTCTGGCATTTCGTTAGGTGCCCCAATACTGTAGAAGGAGTTTGTGAGAAACGAAGGCGCTTGTCTGGCGCAGATTCACGACGCAGTCAGCTTTCTTGGAGGACTTCCTCGCCGTTGGGCAGAATAGGCAGACTAGGTACTCTGTAGACAGCTGGCGGGTGGCAGACAAGACGGCAAATGGCGGGTTGGCAGCTGGCGGCGGCTGGCGGCGGATAGCAAACGGACTTGGCAAATGGTGTGGCCTATGGAAGGCCTGGAGCTGGAAGAGGAAGCGCTGTGTGGAGTGGGGCCCGCCGATGCTGCCTGCATGTGGCTTCCCTGGTGCTCATGTACCGACATCTGCACCTTTAAAGAAAATCATGTAACATGTTGGAGCTGCAGTGCGTCTGGTCCATGTGCTCCTTGCCTTTTATCGCGGATGGCGTGCTGGGAGTTGCTGGGAGTGCATGGACCGGACGATGGACCGGACGATAAGCCAGACAGACAGGCAGACAGGCAGACACCGGACACCAGACAGTTTACGGCAGGCGAAACGAGAACCATACCTAGGAACGTGTGAGACGCCAGGCCATGACATCGTTTTTATTACTTGTGTGCAAGTACCGAGACGGTGGCACTTGCGCGCGTGGGTGAATCTGTGGCATTTGGCGTGTAGTATGTAGCTGGTACTTTCCAACTCGACGCTGTCCAGCAACCATCCCACCATAGGCCAAGCTTACACGAATACTCTACATACCTATTGTCAATGCTCACCTCTCGAATGTCTTGCAGTACAGTACGGAGTATAGAGAGAACAGAAATAGAATAGGTACTGGAAGAGAATGCCAACAACAAAGCAGGAGCCAGCCAGGTCAAGCTCCCACGCGACTAATAATAGTTACCACACATGAGTGCACTCCCGCTACGAATAATAGGTACCGACGATATCGCGCACTTCCCTTGGGAAAAGTCCGTTCGATCCATCACTTGCCGGCTTGCTTCACCATGCTCTTGCGTCGACGTGCGCAGATGACTACGGATGAATACCTACGGAGTAGAAAGACGTGTCCTGAGTCCTGGCCCAGACCGTTATTGCACAAGAATACTAGGGTAAGGAAAGGGGCCAAAAAGAAAAGGAACAGAAAAGAAACCGAGGAGAAGGAAAGGGAAAGAACCAAAAGCACATAACATCTGATTTACACTCCCCCATCCAAAAAAAAAAAAAAAAAAAAAAAAAAAACTTGAGGTACCGGTAATCAAGGAGCAAGCCTCAGCCGCCTTCATCGACACGAATCTAGGTAGGTAGGTTCGTCCCCGAATGTCGTTGCCAAAAACAGAAGGAAGAAAAAGGCAAGGAAAAACTGGAGAACAAGAGCGGGAGCTGGCCAACGAGGAGCTATAGTGGGTCGCCAAGAAGATGAGGCACCGTAAATTGTAATTCGCCGTACCCTCTCGAATGCCACCCCCCCCCCCCCCCAAAACCTCGCACAACGAACACCACATCAACCGGTTTCCCTTTCGTCCCCCATCTCGGTCTGATGATGGAGATGAATTCCGAATTTGACACGGCGTCCGACACTCTTCTGAGAATATCACGATGCTCGTATGGAAGTGGGTACCTAAGGTAAATGCGAACCCCCATTTCTGATATTTGCCTCAGTGGCCAGCCCTCATGTGTCGCTCATCACCAGATCGACATTCTGGAAACGATGGACAAGTGCATATCCAAATTGTAGCGGTCTGGCTTCAAATCATGATTCGCTGTACGTATAGGTACAGGAGACTCAGACGCAGTGCACATCATGTGTGAAACTTCATCGCGATTCGAATTCCGAGTTTTGTGCCGCAGAAGACCGTTGTGCCATCTCGTCACACCTACAGTGGGGGGCACAGTCTCAACCACTTTTTTAGCGCTCGAATGTGAGGTTATTTTTGCCAAGGGGTTGTAGCTCAGTCTGCTCTCTTGTGCTATCGGGGGGTGTTCCTTCGACTTCTTCACCCCAACACGTGTTGAAGTTGTATGGGTGGGCGGTCAACCCATAGCCTATGCATGTACTCCGTAGTTCGGCATTCCTGTTTTGTCTCATCCCACAATCGTGTCAATCTCCAAGACAACATGCCCTGGCTGCGGCGCTTGCCGAGTCATCGGTTTTCTTTTGTCTTCGGCGGGGCAACTGGGCGTCAAGTCTCGCCAAGACAGAATAATCAAGCCTTCCGATTAATGAAGCTCTCCGCAGATGAATCAAAGAGCCTACAGTATCATCTGCGTCGACGACTACAGTCTGCCGCGGTTGGGCTCAGGCCCAGGGTTTCCGAGGAGGCCTAGGGACTTTACCAACGAACAGTTCATAAGGGTTCTTGTTCCCTGGGAGGAAAGGAAAACGGTATACTCTGTAAAGGAAAAAAGAAGGGAAAAAGAAGAAGAAAAGAAGAAAAAAAGAAATGAAAAATAAAGGTCGTAAGAAAAACTCACGATATGCAAGGTACCCGTCGGAAAGAGATTCTTTCTCTTCCCGACCGTGCTTTTCATATTGAGCACACGGCATGATCATGACCCATATAAGTTGCAGGGAAGAAGGCTCGAGATGATGGCATCTGCCAAGCTTGTTGTTGTACCTACCTAGCTCTCCATAGTCTGCGCTGCGTGGAATACTTACTTCATCCCAACTCGCACCGGCAATAAGGTCCGCACAAGCCAGATTTGCATGCTGTGCAGCATGCACACACGGGTTTCTTGGTCAACGTATCACGTTGAAGCAAACAAGGATCTGAGAACTGCGGTGAATCAGGAGCTGCCTTTGTAATGCGTCGGAGTTATGTGTACTCCGTTTTGTGAGAACATGATGTGGGTTGGCAGGTACTAGGTACCTACAAATTCTTGTGCCTCCCATCTTTATTACCTACAATGCCAAGGCAAAGCAGTCATTATCGAATCGGGCACAGAAACACGGGCGCAACTATGTCGTTCTCAATGTCCAGGCTGTAGCCGCCCTTGAACCGATGGCGTTGGACGTGGCATTCTGTGCGCCGAGTGGCACAGCTGAGGTGCTCTGACTTGTGATCACGGGATTGGTCCGGAACAACACATCCCTCTATTTATAATAAGTAGTCACATGGATGGTGGGCTTTGCATGTCGAGATTCGCGAGCGTATGCGAGATCAGCGACAGCCTGATAGCTCGTTTACGCTTTACTGATGTCTCGTAGAGAGGCCCTGTGGAACTTGATCAAAAAGACTGCAGGACCGCCAAGCATATATCGATGCATCAATGTCGATATGTTAGATCACACCCTCTCTTTCGCTGCAGACTTCGTGTCTGCCGTGGTGGCTAGACACGAGTGACGCAACAGCAGCAACATTGCCACGGGACTGCTTTGTTTGCGTTTGAGCATCCTCTCTGGCCATCCCGTGTATAAATGAGTTGGCTCAGTAGACACACACAACACACAAACAGCTCTTCGGCAAGACCTCAATTGGTCCTACTCAAACACGGGAGCTTGCGAGCACACCTTCTTTGTCCGTCGTGCTCCTCAGACCTCTACATCGGACGGGGAGGGGTGTGGTGATCTGCACCAACTAGAAGAGAGAATGGCTGCCCCACGTCTTGGTCTGTATAAGTTGAGACTCGTTACAACTCACATGTGCGTTCTGCGGTCGTGCGACGATGATCAAACTCGTGTGTGGATGCGTCCTGGCTTTCTGCCCAAGAAATTAAAAAAAAAAGGAAACGGAGGGAATGGAAGAAACAAGAGTAAACTGACAGCAAGTAAATAGGTAGGGGTACAAAGTACATACGTACTTCAATGCTGACTGAGCCGGGTTCACCATTCCTGGCCCCTGGGCGAACTGGGCAGCGGGCAGCGGCATAACTCCATTCGTACCCGTTAATTAAGCTATGTACTCGTACTTGCACAATACAAAGTTTGTACATATCAACAATGAGAAACTACCCGTACCAGATCTGCGAAAAGGCGGAGGGGAGGGTGAGCGACTTATCATTACAACCTGGAGCAACTTGAGAGCACTGAAGTCACTTGTTTAATAAAGCTCCGGGGTGACTGATCTGGCACTAAAAGCGGGTAGAGCAGGGCTAAGCATTTTAGTGCGCTTACTGGGTTCCGATCAGTAGGTACATACATACATACATACATACATACATACATACATACATACATACATACCTCCCAGCCTCAGCCTCTCGGGGGGCAACTGGCGCCCGATGCTGGCGCTCGGAACAAAGAGCCACCGCCAACGCCACCACCGTCTAGCGCAACCACCCACCGCCTCACAAACGACGCGCCTCCGCAAATCGCGTCTTTGCTGCTTCTTGTCGGGGACTCGGGGTCCGGTTCATGTGAGCCAACGCAATTTGATGAACCACTCTCGTACTCTGTACATGGTACATGGTACATGATTCTTGTGCATGTCATTCGTCGCCGGAACTCAATCATTGTCTCCCTCTACCTCAGAGGACCGTCCAAACTGTGCGGCTTGATGCCTAACTGCCGAACAAAGCAAAGTCTAGCGTGCCAAAACGTTGGCAGGACGTCACAACTATCAGCCCGTCCTGTGTGGATTTGATGTCGATTGCCGGGGCGTCGGGACGGGGAAAGAAAGGGGCTTGATGGACGGACAGGACGATGGTAGGTATCACGACTTCACTTCATGATGCTCTCTGCCTGGGCCCTGGTCCAGCGGTCCATCACGTCTGGTAATTACAGCCTACCCTCGTCTGTCCATCCGTCCGTCGTACGTCCGTACCTATGTACTCCTTACTGTTCCTCCTATTCCCAGCGACGGCGACCACGAATTTTCCGAGAAAGTCTCATCAGCTGGCTAGATGATAATGGGACAAAGAGAGGCGCTCGTCTCCCCAACCCCAACTGGCAACCCCAACCCAGCCCAACCCAACCCAACCTAACCCAGGCCAAGGCTCATCTTGCATTTACGCCCTGCATGGGCCGAGGCTCGCTCTTTGCATCATCTTCACACATAACTGGGTACATATTTAGCGCATCGCAACCCCAGATCATCACATCACATCCCAGCTGTGAGATTGGCCACGTCGACGACAGATTTCGTACGTGGAGAGCGTACACCGCCAGCATGGGACGGCCATTCTTATATTGCCGCCTCTCATATGTACCTGAAGTTCTAACTCTCGAGTCACTCGGACGATATGATAGGTATACCTCACTGACCTTTTCTTGCAAAGCTTCATAGGTATAGCAACGGGCCAACGGCTGCCTACCTGCTTGACTCTCTTTTCCCTTCTAAATTTTAAAGGCGACAATGGTGATTCCGTCCATGTTAGCGTTGAGAGAAAAGGAGAGAGAAAGACAGAGGGTGCAAAATCTTGGTACATGCGTACTGCGCATGCATGTGCGTCATGTACCGGTACCCCATACCTAGGTACATAGGTAGGAAGCAGCCACCTACATATGTAATAAGTGCGTCAAATGCATCTCTTGAGCCGCGGCTATTACCGTTATGTGGAGTAGTCAATATCTGGTGCCTGAGATTGTTTCCTTCCTCCCCCTGCTCTTCTGTCTTCTTCTTTCCGGAGCAATTTCAGAGCCTGCAGGCAATCACTTCATATCAGCCATTACTAATGAATATGTGTTGCCTGTTGCGTTTCTTTTTTTCTTACCTTTCCCTTTGATCCCTTGCTTCTAATATGGCTTACTTCTGTATTCTTGCCCCATAGTGTGCGCTTTAACTTTTGTTGAATACAACAGAAGCGAAAAAGAAAAAGAAGGACTCAGGAAAAAGGTCATTGCAGAAACACCTACGTGTTGCCCATATACGGATTATACCGGAAATGACGCGTCATTTGATTTGCCCGGCCCCTTGGCACTAAACTTGATCTGCGAGGTTCGCGAAAGAGGTCGCAAGAGGAACAGAAATGACGGTACGGAGTAGGACTTCTAGCATAAGTCTAGACGGGTGATCCATTCGACATACAAATCATCTATCATCGCGCTGCATCAATTACAGAGCGGGCTCCCGGGGTTTGGGATCGGACTTTGAGGGTATTCGTTCACGTACCTATCGACTAGGCTGTCCGGCAAAACTACTTCCAGAATCCAGGGCACTTGACATTGGACTACCAATGTTAATAATGATTGTTCAAAGGCGAAGATTTGAAGCATCAGCGAGGACAGTGTCTCTTGCAGCACCTACACGCTCCGTACATGACCAGCCCCGCCACGTCCACGTTTTTCAGGTAAATAGGTACCTCCAAAACCGTGGTCTGGCGCTCCCCGGGGCCCTGAAGCTGAAAAACTGCAACCCAGACGTAGAGATTGCCGAGCGTGCCGAACCGAACCTGTCCACCGTACGTTCAGCGGCCGAATAGGGCAAGACCATGGTGAACGATCTCACGAACCAAAACGTATCATACACAAGCGAGTCGCGACCGCCCCGTAACGCATACGTACAGCGTAACGGCTCCTCGTGGCCTTTTATGGGGGACAAGACGCCTCTTGCACGAGTGACGAACCACAGCTGACTTGTATCACGAATTGTCATCACACAAAGGTGTGCCTTGTTTGAAGCCTTTGCACAGCTGGATCCGTTGAGGGTGGGCTCCACAAACATGCTGATACAGCAAACATTACCTATCTTGAGACTTGTGCTCTTCGAATTGGAAATCTTGCTCCCCGTCCGCCAACTGCAGTAAGTATACAGAGTACGCAGTTGAATCACCGCCGGGACACCCGGATGACCTGCAGGAGGAGACAATGACCGAGGGAAACAGTTGATGGAACGGCCCTGTGCACTGAAGAAACCGCCCGGGTAGGTATGTTACATGTACTCCGTAGCAGAGGACATGGACGGAAACCTCCTTGTCATGAGGATTTGCGACAGAGGCGCCGTACCGCGAAAACGGTGACGACGACTTCTTCTTGGCTGCCTGCCCTAGGAAGCTGCAAACTGTTTGGATTTGTCACGCGGCCGGCATGCGGAAAGCCCACCCCTCTTTCCTTTTCTTTTCTTTTTTTCTCTCTTCCTTTTTTTTCTTTTTTCTTTGCTCCTACGGAGTATAGACGTATTCGTAGGCACACTCCCGAATCCCATGATGGATTTGAAGCATCCTGCCATGCAGCTAGCATCGACTCTCCCGCAGGGCGCGGCTATCTCGAGGGGCTCTGCGACGACAAACGGAGTATCCCTCGGCGTCGCGGCGAAAGCAATAAACCACCAATAATGTAATTTGGCAGCTCGTCGTAAACTGTACAATATTCGTTTCTTGTGATGACTCAGGTATAACAGGATGGAAAGTTTGGACGATGATTAACTCAATTCAACATCCAACATGTTGTCCTCGAGGGGGACTGATCTTAAGTATCAAAAGAACCTCCACTAGATATTGTGGTTCACGTATGAGGCGAATGTATTGGGACATCGCATATAAAAGACTGTGAGCTACGAGTTGTCACGATGGAAGTTTGCCTGTCGATTCTACTCGAGGACGCCCAACCTCCAGGACAGAAGTTGAGAATTCAGAGACCCCGGAAGATCCTGGAAGATCCTGGAAGATCCTGGAACCTAATTACTCCGTAGATATCGATCCATGCAAGCTGTGGCAGCTCTTTCGTGCATCACGTGGACGCGCTTGCAAGATTCCGAGTACCTACATAGGTATACCTACACGTAGGTATGATCTCGGTATTTGTGGCCCTTGGGCATCAAAGGCCACAGGGGGGTGCCACGATAATCGTCTCCGCTGCATTGCTAGTCTTCATCGAAGCATCGAATACTACAACGCGAGACGAATGCTAACGTGTCTTCTTACGGCAATCCTGCCTTTGATTCTGCAATATCCGACGATCCGTACGTATTCCGGAAAGGGAATAAGCGAGGCGTCAAGTCGGGTTTTTCTTTTTTATTTTTGCTTTTTCCAATCTACCATTCTTCTTTTTACTCTCTCGCATTCTCTTCCTAATCAGTACATATATGTAATTTGAATGACGACGTTTAATCCTCATCACCAAGCCGACTTGCAATATGGAAATCTGGCGCATTTTAAATTTCACTTATTGCTGCCATCATGGGCTTTCGCGCCAAACTCCGTTGCTGATGAGCCTGGGGCCTTAGGGAATACTTCTGATTTCGGCGTGATGAGAAATTCAGACCAGTTCTGCGCAAAAGCTTCAGCACCGAAGATACACAAACTGCCTTTTGCTTCGCGTCGCTATTGGACATGGACCATGAGCATGGGCATGGTTCGTGAACCAC
This sequence comes from Claviceps pazoutovae, assembly GCA_018360065.1. NCBI lineage: Eukaryota > Fungi > Ascomycota > Sordariomycetes > Hypocreales > Clavicipitaceae > Claviceps > Claviceps pazoutovae. The sequence goes on from SRPO01000068.1 coordinate 65,287, forward strand.
AACACGGACTTATATTGTGACACCACTTCCAGTCTTAGGTATTGCTCTTGTCAATCCTTGAAGCCATCAACCACTCCCCTTGTCCCTGGCCAAAACCGGCGTCTGTTGTCAATGGCTCCTTCATCCACGCCCTGCTGAAGGACCGACCCGAGTTGAAACAAGACCTCGGACTGATGGTTCCAGAGGTCCCCTGCTTGGCAAAGTGGTTCAACTCACGGGCCGCACGAGAGGGCCGCATCGCCACACCAGGATCAAAACGTCCAGCTTCTCCATCATGTACATACTACAGAGTATATATCGGAAGTGTAACAAGACAAGCATCGCGATTTCGATACGTGACATTGATGGACATCCAGCCCGTCTCCAAGCATACGTACACCGTACACGCCACTTGCAGTGGGTGGTGAGATCGACAGAAAATGGGAAGAATAAAGATGCAAAGGCGAAACGAAAGCGCCAAGTTCCCTTTCATACGAAAGGACCAATGACGTTACAATAAGATGATGTGTTCGTGGTTGGAGTCTACGTCAGTGACGTTACAATCAATATGCCGTCGTGACGGTCCGTGGATCGCGATGAACGTTTCCGAGCCGAGGCAAGAAACACAGGGATCCACGCAAGACAAAGCAAAAAGAGAACAGTGATTTAATCAAAGCAAAACACGATGTGAAGATGAGAAAAGAAAAAAAGCAAAGCGATCGGGTAAGGAAGGAAAGAAGAATAAGTAAAGAAAGCTCGTATTTGGTGCAGTATTGGCACGGCAGTCTAGGGAATAGGTGGCATGCGTAGTAACCCTGGTCGATTCTCACATCAAGTACCTGGTATGTAGTTCCAACATCAACGTCCGCTTTCAGTTCGCGTACATGGATCTCCGCGCTGTTCGTTTCTCTGCCCATCGTCGCACGATATATCGTGTGCAGAGCGCACGTCCGTCACCCCAGGAAGCACAGAGATAACGTCTCCGCTCGTCTTGTGACCATTAATATGCCCCTGGTGTGCAGCAAGTTGCAAGTTGCAACTTGGCTTCTGACCTAGGTTCTTTTTTTTTGTGTCCTCGACACCATTCTCCGATTTGCCCACCGCGTTTCAACGAAAAGCAGGGCTAGTCGCCGATTTAGACAAAAGCAAAAGCGTCACTTGCCTAGGTATGCACCTAGCTATGTACGGAGTATTGTGAGAGCTCACAAAGACAGCATTTCCTTGTTCAACGTGACGAACAATTGTTGCTGGGTCGCTCAGCGGGGTGACGACGTAGGAGGGTATGTATATTCGAGGCTCGTGCCCGCAAGTATACGTATGGGGTATGTATGAATCTGAGACCATACCAATCGTAGGGAGGGGGAGAATGAGATAGAGATTCAATTACTCCGTATATAGCGTAGGAAATGAAAAGGCGGTGACGCCATGCTTCCAAACGTCGTCGGTGACCATGGACAGATGGTGCATCCACCATCGAATCTCGTATAAAAGCACTGCACAGGGATTGATACCGTGTGATAAAAAGATGATCGCCAACGCCAGAGTCCAGTCGAGTTCCTGCCACCTGGTGATCCTCTCCTCCCGTGCTTCGGCGACCCAAAGCAACGTATGAATGGATATATGTACGTACATGTATACATAGATGTACGTATGCTCCGTACACACCTCATTCGAGCGCGTCATCTGCCGACGTTGCCGGCATCCGGCTGGCTTTCCTTGCCCGTGGAGACAAGGCCCAGGATTGAACCCCACTCGTATTGGCCACGGAGGAGGTCGAACTATGCAGGTATCCAAGGCCCTGTCGAGCTTTTTTGTTGGGGAGAGGTCGCCAACAACATGATTTCACGACTTTCGATAAGGCGTCTACTCCGTGTGAAGCCATTGAGATGCATGGGACAATGGATCTGCGACGCACCGTTTCCCAAGTTAAGAAAGTCCGCGAAGCTCAAACCCCGTACGTAACCAACAAGCCACTACAACCGCGGATCATTTTCAGAGTTTCTGCTTCTCGTTTCGTTTCAGCCGTCGAACAATGTGTCTCGAGTAGAAATCGCGCCATTTTGTTTTGTCCCCGCGCGGATCAGCCGCCGTCCGTGCATCAAGATAAAACAAAGAAAGTTGGAAGAAGAAAGTTGCGTTCGCTGAGGCTCCTTGGCCGCGGATAGCCTCTTCTCGGGTATGTACCCGCCGATCTGCATCGTGACCCCCATGCATTGTCCTCCTGCTGGGAATATAGTCCCGCAGCCGAACAGTCTCTTCATATCTTCTTCCCACGAGAAGAGCTGCTCGTCACTCTCCTCTTCTTTACTGTTCTCTCATCGCTGCTTGACGTCGGTTCGGCCTGCTCGGCCCCGACCGCAGAGCTCGACCACTGCTCGGCGTCATCCTTTGATTCTTTGCGCATCATGCCGCGGGGGCCTTCTAGTCCTGCGCCAACGCCTTCAGTAAAGACACAGTCTCCCTTTCGACCGAGAATTTCCCTCCCCGCCTCCTCCAGCAGAATTCCAAACGCCAGCAGTGCCGTCTCGTCCATACTCCTCTCATCGACGCTACCGCTGCCGCGCTCGCGTCGAACCTGAGGATCACGTCGCTGCCTGCGCTCCATGGCCGCATAAAATCGACTCGAGTATGTGTGTATGGACTTGAGAAGATCGCTGTCGGGGAGGATGCCTTGGCCGCCGTGCGGTAAGTCCCGATCATGGGAATAGTAGACATCGTGCTCCGCGTAGCGCTGGGGCGCGTCTTTTCTGCGAAACAGGACTTCATCGGGACCGAGAGGTCCGCCGCGGGTGGGATAGCGGATGATTCGATTAAGGGGCGTCTTGCCTCGAGAAAGCAGTTCGTGGTTTCGAATGAGGTGGTCTTTCGTGATCTTCCCCGCTACAGCATCGTAGAGCGTGGCGAGGCGGCGTTGTGGCACTATGCCCTCCTTGAGAGGCTCGAAATCCGTGTCGTCTTCGTCTGCGCTGAGCAAGGGGTGTTCCCTGTCTTCTTGGAGGAAGTTCATGACAGATATATGGGACTGAGGCTCACAATGTCGACGGGATAGACTAGGAGTAGAAGACCTAGAGAGACAGCGTTGATGAAGTAGATTCACGTGTCTACGTTGCTGTTTCTTCTCTCTCGATGTTTGGTTTGACTCAGTCAACTTCGGTGTGGGCTATATTCGTAACGTCGTGCAGGTCTTCTGTGATTTCAGTTCGCGTAATGGCATGCTATGGCATGCTGCGGGGCGTGGAAAACCGTTGTGTTCGTTATTCGCAGCCAGCAAAGTCAGCGACGTCGTATGTCGGTGCAAAGTAAAAAGTCGAAAATCGTACATCTGTGAGGGCTCTCGCAGGATCTGAAAGATGAACGCGCCGTTGGTGGGGTACGGCCCAAGCGGGTGGCTGTAGCCTGTGGATCAGATTGTGGATCTTATGCATGTCACTCGACCCACTTTAGCCTCTCTCATCGATTGCCACCTCAACTCATCAACTTGTCTCGCGATGCTCTACGACCACCTTCATCTTTCAGCACATCTCCCAACACCGGAAGCATATCACATTTCGTCAGCCTCTAGATCCCCATCTCATCGCATCTATGCTCCATCGATAACTGAATGAATGCAGGCCCGCCTCCTCACCCGCGAAACAGGCGACCTCCTCCCTCAGGACCTCGCGCGTTCCCTTTCTGACCAACTCCTCCACACCTTCGAACCTGCGCCGCAGCACCGCTTCAACGGCGCCCCTCCTTCATCACAGCCTCCCCATGAGACTGAACAGAGCGCTCGCAGCATCCGCGCCCACACAGCAGGTGTAAGCACCCTCGCACTCGAAAAGTTCGATGGCCGCCTCCTCATCTCAGGCGGGCTGGAAGGGTCCATCAAGATATGGGATCTGGACGAGCCTTTTACGCCTCACGCATCACATGTCTTTCGTCCCGTGAGCGGTATTCGTCGTGATGTCGCGGAAACACGGAACTCCGGCGGCGGTGGCCACAGCCATGGCATCACTCACTTGGGGTTTTACCCTTTTGACCCGGATGCCTTCCTCTCGAGCTCGTATGATAAGACACTGAAACTGTGGGCGACGCAGCGCGCCGCTCTGACAGCCAGTTTCGACCTAAACGCCACCATCTACTCGCACGCCATGAGCCCTCTAGCCGACCACCTCCTCGTGTCGTGTGCGACTCAGCACTCCAACGTGCGTCTCGTGGACCTTAAGTCGGGTGCCGCGGTACAGGCGCTCGTCTCTCACGGAGGACCCGTCCTTTGCACGGCATGGAGCCCTCGTCGCGAGCACATCCTGGCGAGTGGCCACGCCGACGGCAAGGTGCGCATCTGGGACGTCCGTCGCGCAGGTGGCGTGATGGCGTTGCTCGATCAGGAGGACTTGATAGGCATCAAGGGCTCAGAGCAGGCGTCGCGAGCAGATTCGGGCTCTCGAGCTAACGCGCAGGCGCACGACGAGCCTGTCAACGGGCTAGCATGGACAGACGACGGCGCCTACATCGTGTCTGCCGGGTTGGACCGCAAAGTAAGGGTTTGGGACGCTGCAACAGGCGCAAACACACTGGCGAGTTTTGGCACCCTGATCCAGAATCAGCATGCCAGGACCGCTGCGGTCGTCGTCCCACCCTCTCGTGGCAGCAACTTGCTGATATGGCCCAACGACCACGAGATCTTGATACTAGATCTCCACCATGGTACCATCCTCACCCGGCTGCGCGGTCCTCTTGGCGCAAGCCCTAGTACCAGCCTCAGCAACAGCACCAGAATCACAACCATTGCCTGGCGGAGCCACGGCGGAGGCACCAGCCCCAATGGCCGGGCCGGCATGGGCGGCAATACCTCCCTGGGGGCTATCTACAGCGCTCACGCTGATGGACAGATTCGCGCATGGATGCCACAGGTGCCGGGCTCGGACGATGTCGCGGAAGTTGACCCCGTGGAGGAGGCAGATGAGGAGAAGAACAGAAAGAGGAAGGCTGTGGATAGTGCGTATAGGAGTTTGATGCGCCGAGAGATAACATTTACCGGTGATGTGGGGTGATAATCATTTCTACTAACAATTCGTTTCTAGTTTCAGGGTTGACAGTGGCTTTTTCTTTCAGTTTGAATATTGCATTGTAATGCGGAAAGGTCGGCTTCCATCTGAGTAGATACTTCTTAGGCCATACACATAGAGTTCACCAAGGCAGTTATGCATTGTATGATCGCATGTCTGATACCTGACATCTGCGAAATGCACACGAGTAGCATTTGATCATCAGAAGCGCTGCCTCTTTTTACAGGTATAAACAGAATAGTCAGTGACTCTAACAACAATCGGCAAGGATGTCCAGGCAAGTTCGATCTAGTCGTTGTCTCTCGCTACGGAGTACATGCCGTATGTACAGGTAGAGGTACCTGGGTACCTACTTTAAAATGGGAGGAAGGTAGGTACAGTAGGGGCGCAAAATTAGCTCACATTCTCTGCCACCTTTTGCCCTGTGAATGTGAGGTTATTTTGCTAGGATGTTGTACTAAGGAACCCCTGGCAAGATTGGGCTCCACTTACAGTCACAGCTGAAGTTCTGAACAGAATTCCAGAACTCCACTCACCAGTGACCAATCTGAAAAAGCTTCCTCATGTGTACACCACCACCATCTCCATCATCCTCAGACATCACGCATCTCTCCGAACCTTCCACAACACAGATCGCTTCGCCTTCCAACCCGCCAGCATGAACCGCCCGCCACAGAAATCACGATGAGCAGCAGTCTCATCTCGCAGGCTCTCTGGGATGCCCGCATCCCTCTACACATCACTCACGCCTCCTCCTCCTCCTCCTCCTCCTCCTCCTCCTCCTCCTCCTCCTCATCATCATCATCGCCCGCCGCCACCACGACGCCGCCATTCATCACCTCCGTCCCCCGCTTCAGCTACCTCGCCCTCCTCCTCCCCCGCCTGACCGCCTACTTCAAACTCCCCTCCTCCAGCTTCCACTTCCAGGACATCCAACTCCGCAACCTCCCCATCGGACTCCTCACAGACCTCTACCAACCCTCCTTACCGTTTCGCCTCATCGTCTCCGACGGCCCCGCCTGGGACATTGCCGACACATTTCTCAATTCCGTCAAGGAAGCCGACTATGTCCGCAATGGCAACGCCAACCAGATTATGAAGATGTCCAAAGAACATACCACGCAGCTATGGCATGCGGTTCTGGATAACGACTACGCGGCGTTTCGGAGCGTGAATTCGCGGTTATTGAATGCGCCGGTGGCGCTAAGGCATGTGCCTCTGAGGGTCTATGTGCCTTCTCCTCCGCCTGCGCCTGTACCTGCGGCTGGTGGCTCGTCTCGGGGCCACGAACCGGGCCGAGAGGGTGAGGCTGGGTCGTTCCGTGTCGTTCAGGCGCTGGTGTCGGCTGTGGGGGCGGCGGATGGGAGACCGCGCTTGCTAGGACAGGTTCTCAAGGAGCTGATGCCGCGGTTGTTTCCGAGTGCGCGAGATCCGGTGCTGGCGGGGGTGGTGTTGCACGGGGTTGGGGTGCCATTTGAGGCGCCGCTGGGGGAGTTGATGAGGGAGGCGGCGTATCCGGACGGGTGGTTGTGCTTGGTTGTCACTGTATAGAAAGATGTTTTTCCATTCTTCTTCTTTTGTGGCAAATCATGCATTTCGCGCCCGAGAGGATGGAGTCAAACCGGCTTCCGTTTGCGTTGAGTTGGGGAGATATTCACTTTCACGACGAGGGTTTTCATGACGTTTTGGGATGCTATCCTGTCCACCGCGGCCATGGTTTATGTAATTTGTTTACGCAGGTCGCGGATAGTGGGACGGGTGTTCATTCGAAAATGTGACAATCTTGGCCTAGCCAAACGGTCTGCATCTTCTCTCTACTTTGAAGAAGTCGCTTGAAACCGAATTTAATCAGCTCTAGGGAATTTTCATTCGAGCCACCACAAAGGAGAGATGGGTAAGCCGTATAAGGCTCTGTTTAGTCGACAGACACGCTTCTTGCCGTCACCGTGTCCATGAGGTTGCCTCACGTATACCTCTTTCTGAGTTGCCGCGTTAAGGAAAGCATTGACAGCATCACACTGTTCCCAGTCAAGGTTGATAATCGCGATCGCGACAATGGTGCAGAATACACATCGAGATAGACGAGGAAGAGAAATTGAATCGCCAAAAATCGAACGTATGACGAAGAGGTTCACAGATGAACCCATTCCAGCTCAAATTAACGAAGTGTAATGGTGACTGTACGAGAAATTGAGACGTTCATCGTGGACCTTGATTTTACTTACAACCTGGTCCCAATGGTTTCCCTGTCAAGTCTTTGAACTTGGGATATGCCAGCAGTGAGTACCAAGGTGGCGTAATGAAATATTGGGTGAAGTACAGTTTCAGGATACAATTTGGAGAGATTTCAAAACCTTCAAGCATCAACTCTCACCTTTGAAATCTTGTCCTCAGTCTTCACTTTGTCATGAGTTCCAAAGTTTAGAGGAAATGTGATATTAACTGTCTGCTAACTAGGGGATTTTTTTTTTTTACATGGTTTAAGAATTATGCACCGGAACTACATGAAATTTAATGCCCCCGATGCTGCTCCTGGTGCGAAACACTATGCCTCCTCTCCCGATCATGCGTCGCATCATCATGTTCAATCGTCGGCTTTCCAATATGTTTCTGCAACACCGAGGGAGGAACCTGCGCTGCGTCGGTAGGATCCCGTTCCTCCATTGGCCTGCCCCTGTATTCGCATCATCCATCAGCCAACCTACTATGTTGAAAGGATATCAAAACACTTCAAATTGAGGAGACAAGAACCTGGTTGTTCGTATTTGGAATTTATGGTTTAGCGTACGTCTTGTTGCCCCCAATGGTCTTGCTGCCGTCGAGGTTGCTGTCTACTCGAGGATCCATCTTGTTGAGTAGGTCGGACTTGTGAGGGCCGGCGGTGTTGGGGGCTGGCCCGGGACCAGAGCTGGAACTGGTGCCATGCCCTCCCTTCGTGGTTCCAGTGTGAGTACCGCTGTGGCCGTGGGTGTCGTGAGTGCCGTGAGTGCCGGCAACACCAGCTCCGGCAATACCAGCCCCGGTAACACCAGCTCCGGTCTTTCCAACTCCGCTGGTACCATGAGTATCATGGCTGCCGGTCAAGCCAGCGCCAGTGGTGGAGGTATGAGTGCCATGAGTGCCGTGAGTGCCGTGAGTGCCGTGAGTGCCATGGACACCAGTGCCAGTCGTAGCGCTGCCCTGAGGGTTCATACCCATGTTCTTGCTGTGGTCGCGGTCAGAATCGACACGAGGATCGAGCTTGTTGGCCGTGTCGGAGCTATGAGGGCCATCAGTTTTGCCATGGGTACCATGAGTACCGTGAGTGCCAGTGGTACCGTGGGTGCCAGTCAAACCAGACACTCCAGTGCCGTGAGTGCCAGTGGTGCCGTGAGTGCCAGTCAAACCAGACACTCCAGTGCCGTGAGTGCCAGTGGTGCCGTGAGTGCCAGCTCCCGTCAGTCCAGATCCGCTAACCCCGTGTGTTTCATGAGAGCCAGTGAGTCCGGTATCTGTGGCGCCGCGAGTAGAGTGAGTGCCGGTGTGGCCATGAGTGCCGGCTCCGGTCAGCCCGGCTCCGGTGACCCCAGCAGCTCCGGTGAGCTCGGCACCGCTAACCCCATGGGCGTGGTGAGTGGAATGATCTCCATGGGTGCTATGGGCGCCACGAGTGCCAGTGATGTCGCTGTGAGCTGTGCCCTGTGGGTTGGCACCCATGTTGCGGCTGTGGTCGCGGTCAGAGTCGACAGTTGGATCGAGCTTGTTGGCAATGTTGGAGGTATGAGATCCATCGGTGCGAGTGGCGGGTCCAGTGCGGCCTGCGTCGCCGCCGAGGACACCACCGCCAACGGCGCCAACGCCGGTCGAAGACGTGTGGTGAGTGCCATGAGTATCATGGCTGCCGGTCAAGCCAGCGCCAGTGGTGGAGGTATGAGTGCCATGAGTGCCGTGAGTGCCGTGAGTGCCGTGAGTGCCATGGACACCAATGCCAGTCGTAGCGCTGCCCTGAGGGTTCATGCCCATATTCTTGCTGTGGTCGCGGTCAGAATCGACACGAGGATCGAGCTTGTTCGCCATGTCGGAGCTATGAGGGCCATCAGTTTTGCCATGGGTACCATGAGTACCATGGGTGCCGGTGTTGCCAATTGTGTAGTTCTCGCTACCAGGGAATGTAGACTCGTGGGCACCTCCAATGACAGTGCCAGTTGTGCCAGTGGTACTAGAGATACCAGTAGTACCAGTAGTACCAGTAGTACCAGTAGTACCAGTAGTACCAGTAGTGTGAGTTTGTTGGGTGCGAGGCTCGGCAGCATGAGTTTGGTGTGAGGTATCGTGCGAACTAGTCGTGCCAGTGGTCTCTGATGTTGTTGTTGTTGTTGTATCAGGCATCAGTGCCTCCTTGACTTTGTTCACGATAGAAGACATGTTGTTGGATGTAGAAAAAAATGCGATGAGTGGTATATTGATTGAAAAAGGTCAGGTTATTGAATGGTAAAGTCGTGTATCTGCTTAAAAAGTGTATGATCTGAGATGATTCCGAGCAGATATAAACATGTAGAAAGTTTAAGATAAGAAGGAAGAAAGTTTAACTGGTGTGGAGGGCCAAGGCGTAAGGATTATATACATAGTGATGACGACTTTTTGCAAGCAGCAGATACCTACCTACAAGCCGTCACAGAAAAATCAAGATCTCTGCATCAATGAGCCGGTGCGAGGTAAAGCAAGGTCTTGCTGTCCAGCGTTTGCCTTAAAAGAGGGCACTTGCGTCATATGTACCGGCAAGTATGGCTAAAGAACCAAGCTTCAGCCCCCCGTCGCTTTGCGTGTGTCCATCTACGTACCAATTGCTAAGTTCAATAGGGTGTAACTTGTGGCTCATTCCAACTCACAGACCACACGCCCAGATTGGATCGCTTGATTCCAGAGGACTAGAGCATTGGCTAGGAAACGAGAAGTGGAGGACCGAAAGAAAACGTGGTGGGTGGGCGTCATAACGATTCTCCTGTGACGTTGACGGTTGGGCAGACGTGCAAACACACTCCCCGCCGCCTTGCAAATCACCGGTTGCAGACGAGGCCCGGAAATTTGGCTCCATTTGGCCCAGAAAAGCTTGTTTGAGAAGAGGGAAGTCGCGAGAATTCGTGCACCAGATGAGTGCGAGGAGAAGCAAGTCAAGCTCCAAACCGTGAATGAGATTGGAAAACAAACGCGGCGGCAGAAGGTGGATCCTCAGTGACGACTCACGAGTGTTGTCTTTCTTCGTGTGCAAACAAGCCAGGTGGTCAACGCAAATGACGTAGCGTTAGATCGAGTGGGGTAATTCCTTACCATCTCGCGCCTTGCGTCAGCCAGTGTGGCAGTGGTGGCAGCAAGAACAGGGCAGTTAGCATAAGAATCCGGGGGCGAGAGCATGTGGCTTCTACTAGCTGATGACGTAGAGCATGCGAACCCAGAATAACGGCACGTCAACACTGAACACAGACAAGGTATACGGAGTAACGTACATACGAGCCTACGAATGACATGGGACACGCCAAGTCTGCACGTGTCGTGCATGGCCAATGGAGAAAACGGGGTGAAGGTAAGCTCGTGCTTTGCACCACATCTCAATCACCTCGATCACCTCCGACCTGTTCGGTCTGTCTCCCTCGAGAGTCAAGTCACACAAGTCCGAACGTTTATAAACAATATTCTTTGTTGATATATGCGGGGGTGCGGAACCCTCGTGGTGCGCAGGCAGGCTGGCAAGTAAGTATAACTGGTATGGGGTATTGTCTAGAATCCATCGTTGCGTCATAAGCGAACAAGACAAAGGAGCGAAAAAAAATAAAAAGAGTCCTGCTCATATTAGAGGTCTTCCCCATGCACGTCTGCTTCCTTCCTGTGATACCTATCCTTCCAGCCAAGCATTGTTACCAGCACGTGAGAATTCCAAACGCTTCAAATCCGTCTCTCGTCCTAGACCTTGCTGCGACTGAACCAGCCACTCTGTTTGGCCCCAGCAGTCTTGGCTGCGGCAGGCTGGCTCCCACGACGGCGACTCAAATATCCGCCGATTCCCGCCGACGCAAGCCAGAGCAGGGCAGACAGGAAGCAAAATGCCACCGCTGCCTTGAATGAGCCGCACTTCAAGTCGAAGAAGGCACGACACTTCAAAGGCAGGGCCTGTTATTTCACACATGTTAGCCAAGGCCCATAATCGAAGTGCAGTACTCAAGGGCACGGCATCATGACAAAGACATCGAGATCCACGGTTTTACTTACATAAACGAGTAGTCCAAATGCGATCCACCACAGAATGCTGATGACAATGTCTGCGGGCCACTGCGTAAAATTGGCCGTGAAGGGGAACAGCCACACCAGAGCCAGGACGCTGGCTATGCAGGCAACAATGATGGTGTAAATAAAGCGACTACGGGTCGAGGCGTCTGCGTCTTTGTTCGTTGGGTCACCGCTTGTTGCAATGAAGTTGCCCGCGAGGCCAACAACGATGAGCGCAAAGGTGAGCTCCAGGGCACGCAGGCCCATGACAAGACGTTCGATACTCATTGCGGTTCTGGCAGTGGATAGACGGGTGAATGGATAAATGAATGGATGGGACTCTGAATTATGGCGTTGATGTGTATGTGTCAATGGCGGAAACGTGTTATGGATGTCGTGTTTTTACGAGAACGAAAGATGCAAGTTATGGTGCTGGTGTCCGGTTGTTTACAGATTTATATGCGAGGACTGGTTAGTTTCTGGGCTACGGAAGTAGCAGACGACAGAGACGAGTGCAGTCTCGACTAGGTAAGCGAGACTGCAATGGATCACAGCTGCCATTTCCAGGATCAAAGGAAACATCACAGGCGAAAGAAATCCTCCTTCCGTCCATCTTGCCTTGTAATTGTGCGAGGGTCTGGCAGCAAAGCGCAAGTGCCAGGGGCGGTGCGGGTGCAATGAGGTTATTCGGAAGGAGGAAGGAGCTGTGGTTTGAAGTGGAAAGTGGCCCCTGCTTATCACCCCACTTCCGATGCTCCGCTAGGTTATGTTAGGAGGTAGGTACCTAAAGGCTAAGGTAGGTACTCACTTAAGGTATTCTCACGTCATTCTCAAGGTAGGTAGATACTTAGATAGATATGTAGGTAGGTACCTCAGGTAGCTCAGGAGCTGGGATCGTCTAAACGCCGACAGACGCCAGCAGAATTATGAATACATGTGGCATCGTCAACACATTCGTACCTAGCTTACGTGTACAGAGTAGTTATCAATGACCACTTCCATTCTCTCCTCCGCCACATTAGTCCATCCTCACAATTATGTCATCTGCCTCACTTATCCTCGTTCCATCTCTCGCCGCCATCAATGATCATGTCCACCACCAGTGATTCCTCCAGCGGCATCCGCATCGCCATAGACCGCGGTGGCACTTTCACCGACTGCATCGGCCAGCGCAACTCCTCCACTGTCATAATTAAGCTGCTGTCCGAAGACCCTACAAACTACAAAGATGCTCCTCTGGAAGGCATCCGCCGCATCATGAGCCATTTCCTCGAACGGGATATTCCGCGCGGCGAACCCCTCGACACATCTCACATTGACTCTATACGTATGGGCACCACAGTCGCCACAAATGCTCTACTCGAGCGAAAGGGCGAGAGAATCGCGCTAGTCGCCACAAAGGGATTCAAAGACTGCCTCATTATTGGGAACCAATCGCGGCCGAGGATCTTTGACCTGGCCATCAGGAAGGCAGATGTGTTGTATGACAAGGTCGTCGAAATTGACGAGCGAGTCACGCTGGAGGATTACACCGAGGATCCGGAGAGGACTATGACGGAAGCGCAGGAGCGGCCGGATGGCGAGGCCTCGATAGTGCAGCAGCAGACGCTCGTCAGGGGTATGTCGGGAGAGACGGTCCGGATCCTGAAGAGAGCAGATGATGCCGATATTCGAGCCAGGTTGCAGGAGGTGTACGATGATGGGATCCGCAGCATTGCTGTCTGTCTGATGCATGGATATACTTTTCCGGATCACGAGGCGCAGATTGGTCGTGTTGCGAAGGATATTGGCTTTCGACATATTTCTCTGAGTCATGAGCTTATGCCCATGGTGAAGCTAGTTCCGCGGGCTACTTCAGTGTGCGCAGATGCCTACCTGACACCTGCTATCAGACGCTACATTGATGGATTTCAAGGCGGCTTCGAAGGGGGACTTGGTACGCGGAGTGTCAGAGAGGAGAAGGGTTGCAAGGGAGCGAGGTGTGAGTTCATGCAGAGCGACGGCGGTTTAGTCGATGTGGACAAATTCACGGGTCTCAAAGCTATCCTGTCAGGACCAGCTGGCGGCGTCGTCGGCTATGCCATCACGTCGTACGATGAAGAGACGAAGATACCCGTCATTGGATTCGACATGGTGAGTTCCAATTGATCAAGCCATCCGCTTCATGTGAAGAAAATGTGTTCTCTTGTTTTCTCACTGTGTTGCGTGAAATTTTGCTGAAAATGTGTTGTCCATCTAGGGCGGCACCAGCACAGATGTCTCGCGCTACGGTGAAGGCCGCTATGAGCATGTATTCGAGACCACCACCGCGGGTGTGACAATCCAGTCGCCGCAACTGGACATAAACACTGTTGCCGCTGGCGGTGGCTCCAGGTTATTCTTCCGAAACGGCCTCTTCGTCGTAGGGCCTGAGTCGGCTGGCGCCCATCCGGGGCCGGCGTGCTACCGTAAGGGGGGTCCCGCGACAGTCACGGACGCGAACCTTTATCTCGGCCGACTGTTGCCTGAATTCTTTCCGAACATCTTCGGCAAGAACGAAGACAAGGGCCTAGATATAGAAGCCAGCAAAAGAGTCCTGCAAGAGCTGGCCGATCAAGTGAATCGCGAAACGAGCCAGAACCTGAGCACGGACGAAGTGGCATATGGATTTCTGACGGTTGCCAATGAGGCAATGACCCGACCCATTCGATCTATAACTGAAGCTAAGGGGCATGATTCTTCCAAGCATCGCCTTGCCACGTTTGGGGGTGCTGGAGGCCAGCATGCCGTGGCCATTGCCGACGCTCTCGGCATCAGTCAGATCCTTGTGCATCGATACTCGTCGGTCCTCTCCGCGTATGGCATGGCGCTGGCTGATGTTGTCGACGAGCGGCAGGAGCCCGACTCATCGGTTTGGCAGGACGGTGGTAGCGTGGTCAGTAATCTGCAGACCAAGATGGAGAAGCTCAAGGAGAGGTGTCGTGACGCCCTCCACTCCCAGGGTTTTGATGACACAGATATTGTATTCGAAGAGTATTTGAACATGCGATACCGTGGAACAGAGTCCGCCCTTATGATCATCAAGCCAACTGACGAAGAATCCCAGCAGCAGTACGACGGCAAGCCATGGCAGTTCGGGCAGGCATTCGTCACGCATCATCGCTACGAATTTGGTTTCACTCTCGACGACAGAGATATCATCGTGGACGATGTGCGTGTGCGCGGAATCGGCAAGAGCTTTCGCCACAAGGAGAGGACGGTGGATCAGCAGCTCAGGACGATTCAGCGACACGAAGTGCGAGCCGAAAAGCAGCACTGCATACAGGAAGTGTATTTTGATGGTGGACGGCGGCGGACACCCGTGTATAAGCTGGAGGGACTCGACGTCGGTACCGTGATCAAGGGCCCTGCCATGTTAGCGGATGGCACGCAGACTATTGTGGTGACGCCCGGTACTGAGGCTCTTACCACAGAAACGCATGTTATTCTTGATAAGAAGAGAACCGAAGGTGCTAAGGAAGATGATGAGTAAGTCTATCTTGAGTTTCCCCCTTTTTTTTCCTTTTTCAGTCATGTTTTTGGGGGCCTTTTTCTTTCCTTCGTTGCTGCCCGAAATTAGCGTCGCCTTCGTCGAGCACAGCGGGGGGGAGGGGTTCAACTTGCAGAAACTGATACCTGCTTCCAATTCAGGAACCTTGATGAAAAGAATAGTCAAAAAGTCGATCCCATTCTGCTCAGCATCTTTGGTCATCGATTTATGGCTATCGCCGAACAAATGGGCCGCGCCCTCCAAAAGACCAGCGTGAGCACCAACGTTAAAGAACGTCTCGATTTCTCATGCGCCATTTTCGATGCTAAAGGCGGCTTGGTAGCCAACGCGCCCCATTTGCCCGTCCATCTAGGCTCCATGTCGACGTGCGTAAGGCGACAAGCCGAGATCTGGCAAGGACGGCTCCGAAAGGGCGACGTTATCATCTCAAACCATCCTTCCTACGGGGGCACGCACCTCCCTGATGTCACGCTGGTGATGCCAGCCTTTGACGCAGCGGGTGAGAATGTGCTCTTCTACGCGGCGTCGCGTGCTCATCACGCCGACATAGGGGGCACCACTGCGGGAAGTATGCCGCCTCACTCTCGGGAGCTCTACGAGGAGGGTGCGGCCATTGTCAGCGAGAAGCTCGTTAGTGGGGGCAAATTCAACGAGCAGCGCGTCGTGGAACTCTTCTACGATGAGCCTGCCAAGCATGCTGGATGTAGCGGCACGCGTACCTTGGGCGATAACATCAATGATCTGCGCGCGCAGGTGTCAGCCAACCAAAAAGGTATCTCACTCATCGAGGGCCTCATTACAGAATACGGCCAGGCCTCCGTACACTATTACATGCTTCACATCCAGAAGAACGCCGAGCTCTGTGTGCGAAACCTCCTCCGTGACGTGCATGCTCGATTCGGCGGCAGACCCCTACAGGCTATCGACTACATGGACGACGGCACCCCGATTCGTCTCAGCATCACCATTAATCCGGACCAAGGAAGTGCGGAATTTGACTTTGATGGCACAGGACCGCAGGTATACGGCAACATCAACGCCCCAGAGGCAATCACCTACAGTGCCATTATCTACTGTCTTCGGTGTCTCATCTCCGACGACATTCCCCTCAACCAAGGTTGCCTGCGGCCCATCACGGTCAAGATACCCCCCAAATCTATTCTCTCGCCTGCGCCCGGCGCAGCCGTCGTAGGTGGCAACGTTCTCACTAGCCAGCGTATCACCGACGTCATCTTCAAGGCCTTTGAGGCCTGCGCCGCCAGCCAAGGATGCTGCAACAACTTGACGTTTGGCTTCGGTGGCAACGTCTCCGGCACCCAAACCATTCGTGGCTTCGGCTACTACGAGACCATTGCGGGCGGCAGCGGCGCGGGGCCACACTGGGCCGGCACCTCGGGTGTGCACGTCCACATGACCAACACGCGTATCACCGACTCGGAGATCTTTGAGCGAAGATACCCGGTTCTACTCCGAGAGTTCTCCATACGTCACGGCTCCGGCGGCAACGGCCAGCACAGAGGTGGGGACGGCGTGGTGCGAGACATTGAATTCCGTATCCCACTGCAGGTCTCCATTCTCAGCGAGCGACGCGTCTACCGCCCTTATGGGCTCAAGGGCGGCGAGGACGGCCAATGTGGACTGAACTTGTGGGTTCGGCACGTTGAGAAGCAGAATTGGGAAAAGTCGCTGAGGCGGTTCCGATACGATCAAGGAGGCAACGACGACAATCATGATGAACGTGATGATAAAGATGATAATGTTGAGTACGAAGAGCGATATATCAACCTGGGTGCCAAGAACAGCGCCGCCATGAAAGCCGGCGATAGAATCATCGTGTGTACGCCTGGAGGGGGTGGATGGGGAGTACCCGGCCAGAAGAGTGTTGCGACGCAAAAGAAGGACCATATGGAGGGTTGGAAAAGGGGCAGCGGGGCGGCTCGAGAAGATGCTGCGCTACAAGCGTAGGGACTTGGATTTTGGAAGGCAGAGATGGGTGCCCGGAAGAACTCGTTGAGTCGTTCATACTCATGGTTGCCATGAGGTACTGGACAGCTCAGCCTTTCTATGAGCGATGCCAGGAACTAAGACGGCTTACGACTAGGACGGGAGCCACGATCAACTTCGAATGAAGTGAGTAGAAAACCCTTGGAGCACGTAGACAGGTAAGTTTGTTGCCACGAGAGACCCGGACGTACAGAAAGATATGCATCGCATTTCTCGGAAACTACATATGGCGGATCACTACGGATTCCTGGAGCGACTACTCAATATCACCGAGGGTTCGAGGACCCTGTGATGCGCATCTACTACCCGTACCTACCTAACAAGCACATCAAACACAAGACAGCAATGTCGCACAGGGCGGGACGAGGCCTCCAGCCTTCTTGAGGCGACTTCAGCCGTCGTCGTCGTCACCTCTGCAATTGGGGGACTTCAATTTGATTACACTGTACAAAAAGCTCGGACTGGCAAAGACGGTCAAGGGGTCATTTCTTCTTCACCATTTTTGGGTGTCATCTTCAGCCCTAATTGGGACACCACCAGCCAACCTGGTCGCCCTGCTTTGCCTGAAAGAGGGCGCAAATTAGCATTATTGTCCCGAGCGCGCTTGTTTCGGCACCGGTATATGTACTGTAGCCTGTCGTGTATCGTATCTGTTCCATGAACACGTCTCCTGGATCCGATGACTTTGCATGGGTGGCGCATCCGACAGTTCGGTTGAAACATTCTCTGACAGACTGACATGCCACATGCATCAACGTTTTAGTGGATCGAACAGTTGTTACTTGCGAGAGGACGAGCGAGGGCGAGGGCGGCAAATGTTCATCGTCTGCAACGCATAGGCGGAGCCCGGCAATATGCCGAACGGAAGCTGATCTGACAGCTGAGCCGAGCTGACCTGAGCTGTGGCACATGACTCCAGACCAGAATTCTCTCTCCCGACTCCGTTTCCCCAGACTCCAGAGTCCACATCACCGGTGCCGCCGCCTCTTCGTTCGGTAGGGAAAGGTACCTAATGCATGTTGGTCCTTGATGCTTGATGAGGTACCTATATACCTAATGTACGGAGTACGGAGTACATTAATTACACATACCTCAGGGAAAACCCACACGGCCAAAACAGGCATATTTGGCGCCAAGACAAAGTCGGAATGGATTCCGTCCCGAGGCTAGCGTCCGGCGCCAGCGTCATGGCGTTATTCCCAGCACGATGAAAGTAATAATGCAACATCAGCCGATGTCAGGGAAGCCTTGACTACCTATGTAGTATGTGCAGCTGGTCTGGGGCTCGCCGCTTCGAATTTTGCGTCTTAGCCTCGTTGCCAACCTCCCGGTCGGACAATGACTCCGCGCAGCATGTCTGGCTGGCATTGCCCCTCATTGGTCAGCGCGCCATTCTTGCTACTGTTCCGGGAGCAGTTGACGAATCTTCTTCCTTCACCGGTCGGTAGCCTCCTAGAGAAGTTCTACGAGCGGAAAAGTGGTGGGCACAAACGTCAACCGGACGTAATGGTAACGTCTGCATCGACCGCCGTAGCTACGTACGTGGCCGCGTTACGTGGCCGAAATGACTCGCAACCAAGCCAAACTATTATGTTTAAGCCGTGTTGGAGCCTTCTTCGATGGTTTATCTATCTGCGCCATCACGACTTTCACCGATCTTTGCATTCGAAAGCACCACTGCCAACATAGGGAACGGCGAAGAGCAGACAATGAATGATAAGGTACCTCCTATAGCGCGGCAAGGTACCCCGCTCAATGCCGCGGCCCGCCCCATCTTAGGTACATACCTGGTAACCGCCTCGACAACGAGGAGTAAGTCGCGGACTCGCGGCACAGGAGCAGCAAACAATCCTGCTGCCGTCGGGAAGAGTCAACACGGAGTTGAATATCCTGGCTTCCGTGTCGCTTCCACCAATGTGCAACTACACCGCTGCATTTCTGTCACCCCTGGCACCTACACAACAAAGCCGCTGCAGAAAAGCTTAGCCATGTACATGTTTAGCCATCTGCCTTCCGACATGAACAAGGTTGCGTGTAGTGGCGGTCACTAGTTTGCCCTTAGACGCCTTTTCCAGCCATTGCCGGCCTGTTTCTACATCTTCTGCCTGTGAAAAACTGACTTTCGAAATATCATCTGGTGGCGGTGTTATTCTAGCTGTTAGTAGCTGAAGATGTCTGCTGAGCGCCAGTTTTTCAGGCACTACCTAAGTATTCTGTTTGAAGAAACAAGGCACCATGACCTTCTAGGCTAGTCGAAGCCATGCATTTGTCCAAATGCAGTACCTGCTTCCAGAATACGGGCTTGCAGGCTGTCGAGCTAGTTGAAACCCTAGTCTAACTTGAGGCTTTCCTCCCTCCGCTGCTGTGTCCGGAGCACAACATGCAATATGCTATCGCGGGCGAGTACCTGCCAGGAACACTTTGTCGCTCTCTATCGAATTTACACGTACATATATATCAACCTGGCTCAGTCCAGCGGGAGACTAACAGTGAGGCTTACGTTTGCAGGTAACTTTGCTGGCAAGTAAGCCGAAGCGCAGCATAAACGGATACGACGAGGGTGTTGGAGGGATGTGTGCTTGCTTGCGCCTGTATGCGTGTGCGTGAGCGGATGTAGGTGTTGATGGGTGTCCATCTGCAATTTCGTATTCAGACTATTGTACGTAGTTATTTGGTGGAGGCCACACAGGTAATCCTGACTGGCCTGAATCTCCTTCCGTGTCCTCCAAGTGTCGGAAATTGCCAGGAAAGCCGGCTTGCTGTATCGTGAATGGACATGATGACGCTCAAGGAGGCTCCAAGTCCCCCATCCACGTATTGCTCAATGCTGCTATATATACACGCACGTGTGCGTCCCCATCGTAGTTCTCGCGCAATGTTCGACACGTCGTATTATGAATGTATGCACTCGTTGCTCCAAGTTCTAGACGAACCTTAAACAGAGAAGGCATCTCCCACAAAGTAAGATTCGCCCCCCTCCGCGGCCAGCGGGCTACCACCCCACGAAGAATGCGCATTGCCATTGCAGGTGGAGGCGGACTCGGATACCTCCTAGCATGGCAACTATCCCAAGCAGACGCAACCTACCACATCATCATCCTATCAACTTCCGTGAGACTTCCCGACGCCCGACATATACGATATACTGGCCGAACCAAATGTTAACTTTGCAACACCAACAATACAGGCCAGACCCGAATTCAGCGCCCTCGATATCCATGTCTACATCATCGACTACAACAACCACAGCAGCCTAGCATACGCCCTCCAGGGGACCGACATCGTCATCTCCACCATCTCCGGCGCCCCCCAACTCAACCTCATCAACGCCGCCGCCCTCTCCCGCACTCGCACCTTCATACCCTCCGAATTCGAAGGCAGTCTCTCCAAACGGCCCTCACGCCACGATCCCCTAACCCGAGGCTCCTCCCAAGCCATCTCACTGCTCCAGTACTGGGAAGATGTTTCCCGGATGCGATACACCGTCTTCGCATGTGGCATCTTCATGGAACGATTCCACCCACAGGGACTGGGATACCTAGACATCGACATCGACATCGACATCGACATCGACATCGACATCGGCAGCGGCAGCGGCAGCGGCGTGCCCCACCCGAGGGACTATCTCCTCAATATAAAGGAGTGTACGGCCGAGTATGCCGATCGGAACACCAGGGGACGTACCGTACGGGTGTGCCTAACATCTGTGTATGATCTGGTGAGGTTCGTAGGGGCAGCTCTGGAGCTGGGCACGCAGAACTGGCCACGGGAATTTACCATGTGGGGAGATAGAATGCCTGTGCGGGATTTAGTAAGGACGTATGGCCGGGTTATGAATGGTGAGACTCATTGCACAATGTCCAGAAGATGCACGATTGTTTGCGGAGGGCCTCAAGTTCTTGAGAGAGAATGACGCTTTTCGCATTATTTCTCCCCCTTTTTTTTTTCTTTCCCCCTTTTTTTTTTGGCCTGCCCGCCCAAGCCCAAATTCAGCTTTTCTCGGTGTCGGTATGCTAACACGAGGGTGGCGGGTTGGGATAGTTGAGCTGGAGCATCTCGTGCGGGATCCGGCTGATCTGCAAGCCCTCCTTTTGTACTACGCGCAGATTTCAGACGGGGAGAAGGTTGCGTATTATCAGCGACTGGTCGCTACGATGAATGGGTGCTATGATTTCTGTAGTGCTTCGCTGAATGAGGTTCTGGGTAAGAGCGGCGCCGGTCACGTCCAGCCGATGACGTTTGCGGGCTGGCTTGGGACCGTTGGACAGTCGTTGTGAGCATCAAGTCTTGATGGGCTGGACTATAGAGTTGCGTGTCATGGGGCGGTCGACGCGTTAATCAGGTTGTGACTGTTAGTTACTTTGTCTGCGGTTTTGGTTTTATTTTTTTGGGGGGGGGGGGGGTACGTGAATGTGGGTGGTGTGTGAGGCTTGTGTGTGCGTTGACAACAACTCAGCCTGTTTTCTGTGTCTCTCCCCAGTAAAGCAGTTTACCTACCAAATACAGAGTATGTAGCCGTTTCAAGTTTACTTGAGATTCTAATGTGTAATGTAATTCAATTTTCAGGGTCTATAAACCCACTCATCTCGAGGCATGTATCAGTCCTAGGCACCTCCTCAAACGCCCTTATATTAGGTACTGGCCAGGCACAGTATTCCTCCCTGGATCCCTGGAGCGCACACCGCTTCCTCCAAGGGAAAGCTTGTATGTAGAGATTCTGGCAAGGCACGCGACGTCAGGTATGGGATTAAGTCAGGACGCATGATAATTCTGCGGACAGTCAATGGTAGACTGTTGCCGCTTAATCCTCTCATTCTACACTAAGTTAGATTCGGGATACTGTAGCGCCATCCATAGATCGCGGTTCATTGCCACAGAGAGGGCAGACAAACAGGTATGTATTTTTCACCGTCTCCTGTAGTGTCTTCAGGCGCACGTGTATCAAACGGCTTCCTCGTCCTCATCCTCGTCCTCGTCCTCGTACTCTTCCTCGGGTTCAGGTCCAGATTCCCCGCCCTCAGACTCAAATTCGTCCGCAAACTCCGTCACGATCCATTGGCAAAACATTTCCCAATCAATCCGCCACTTCTTGTAATGCTGCATCTTAACTCCGAAGCCCAAGTGCTGAATCTCGCTGTTCCACGTCGCTGTGTCCTGATCTTCATAACAGGCCCATCGTACGCTATTCTCAGCCAGGCTGCCGAGGCCGGCCAGCCCTAGATTGTCCCAGCCCTGGAGGGCTTGCCAGAAGTCGTGCGACATGCCGGCCGTGTCGTGCCCCAGCATGGCAGGGTCGTCGTTGCAGAGACAGCAGGGGACGCCTCGGGAAAGCAACGCCGGGAGGGGATGAGCCATAACAGACCCGCAGAGGCGGAGGACTTCGTTGGAGATGGGACACGACTCCACGAGAATCTTCCTCTCCTTGACCATGTCGATTAGCAACGGATGCTTATAGAGGCTGTAGGCATGACCAATTCGTCTGGTCCCGAGCAGGATTGCATCGAACAGGTTATTGTCGGTGCTATTGCCGTCTCCGAGGGTCTCCCCTGCGTGGAAGAAAAACGGAATGTTGACTTTTTCCTGAGCGCATTGTTTGCGGAACCAGAATAGCTCCGGCAGCACGCTCGTCAGCGGCTTACCGAAGTCCTCGGGCCCAACCAAGTCATAGCCTGCGATGAGGTGCGGGAACTCCAGCTTCGTTGTGATGCAATGGTCCATGTTCTCAATCATCGGCCGGGTATCTGCACTGCGGAGGGTAGTCCAGATAGTGGTCAGCCCCCAGAAATCGTGGCCCTCGGGAGAGGCCCGGAATTTTGCCACCTCCTGTTCAATGACTTTGAACATGTGGCTGTAGTCTGCCTCTGGCTCTTCTTCGCGGTCGCGACAATAGTTCAGCGGCCATGTGAACCTGGGTCTATGGTTAGCATTGACGACATCGTTGATCCTCTGCACCTTAGAGAACTTTTCGGTCACACACACCTCAGCTCAACCCATCGAACACCGTCAGAATTTAGCTGGCTCATGAGTCTCTGCAAAAAGGCGCGGAAGATGGGCTCATAATGAATGATGGTGGAGACGACAACGAAGCATTTGCTAAACTTCTTCCAGATGGCATCGATCCCGTGGTGCTGTTCATGGCTGTCACCTGTGGACAGTGTGCAACGACTCTTCAGCCACTGCAAAAAACCCTTGCGCCCTCCATTTGGGAAGTCGTCGGCTGTCTTCGTGAGCAGAATGAACGAGTCAGCGCAGTACGAAGCATCCCAAATGGATCCGTCGGTCCTCTCTTCTGCCTTGTATCGGAAACTCATCGCCGCGTTCTCGAGAGCATCTGCGTTGCTCAGCGGCCTGTCACTCGACATGTGCATTCCTGGAGTGTCGAGAAGCGTTTTGAGCAGAAAGTCAAAGTCTACCATGGCATCCATGTGGGCATGCAGCAAGCAGCCCTTTGGCATCCGACGCACGATTTTCCACAGCTTGGTGCTCTCCATGCGATTCTTAGCCATCATGAACATCATGCCTGGGAAGACGTTCTGGTTCGAACTCTGGGCCATGTCCTCTTCGACGTCGGCCGTCCAGACGGTGCTGGCTTCATGACTGCGGATTTTGTCTACAATGGCGCAGGCGCGCTTGGCAATAGGTGAGAGAGACTTCCTGAAGGCAGCGTCTGATCGGGACATCTGTTCCTGGTTGATGAGATTCGCTCGACCATCCATGTACTTCTGTATGAAAGGATCCGATTCGGACGGAATCTCCTGGAAGATTTCCTCCCACTCGTCGTTGGGCATTGCCATTTTGGGGAAGACGAATCAAAGGGAGGGGTAATGGCAAGCCTAGTACAGTTGTAGTAGTCTTTGAAGTGGTCGTTGTCGATTACTATCGTGGTCGTTATCGTAGTCGCTATCGCTGCCGCTGTTGCCTTGGTTGTGGTAGTCGTTATCGTCGTCGTTGTCGATGATGTTGTCCTTATCTTTGTCGCACAAAGTCGGGTCCGCTGCGGCCTTCCCCGACTGTTGACATAAATACTCCGATGCTGCTGCTCACTACTACCGTATACACTGGGAAAATAGACCTACCATCGCGCACTGACCATGGCCCACAAACCTACATAATCTTCATATAATCGGGCACTTGCATCGCGGAACATCCCTATCGTGGCCAGCAATTTCTGCTCAATGTGAAGGAATTTTTGGATGGCATCCCGGCTATAGAGGAGTGCGCAAAACCACCATAAAGCTTTTTAAAAACCACCATAAAAGATGGTCGTCCCAAAATGAACGAGGCTCAACCTTTCATTTTGGGCGTAGAGGTACGGAGTACTTCAGTCGATTCTCTGCTTGGCGCCGCGTCCCACAATCCATGTACCTGACGCGCAGTATTGTATGCACAGATACTTCTTCCAATTCCTTAGTCTGATGCAGATGGGTTTCCAAACTGCTCTCGCGTGTACTCACGACCTTCTGCCCGATCGATTTTTTATGCTTGAATTCGTAGGTTTGCCTGCTGGGGAGACCTTAAAGAGCACCTCAATAACTGCCTAATCACCACCACAATTACCTAAAATGGTATAGTGTGTTTCTGGTACCCTGCTAGCGCGGTACATATTCTTTTTAGCGCTTGCCTTGGAGGTAAGCATCTCGCGGCGCGTCGCGTCAACAACACTTTTTTTTTTCACCACAGCTTTCGAATACATTTTATCATTTCTTGAAGCTATACCTTTTACTCCTCATCGCTTTATCAAGTTCAAAATGAGCTCTCCGTCGTCTTCAACATCGCA